>CM069459.1:1173032-1188279 GCA_035610835.1 Ophiura sarsii | reverse complement strand
TAAAAACCTCATGAGTTTTAATTCGAACTCGTGTATGATTCATCATATGAAATCTAAAATGTCCTGGCTTTTTCAAGGTGTTTCTTGTTGAAAACCTCCAAAGAAAACGACAACATTTAGATGATTAAAAACGATTTTTGAAAGGATTAAACAATGTAGGCCTAACTAGACATTGCCCCGCGTGTTGATCATCATGTATATATGAGATTTCATTGAGAATTTTGTTGATGCCCAACGTCTTTTGGTACCTACATGCCCAGTTGGAGCCCGCAGCTTCAAGGGTATACACCACCAATGCACTCCCCATAGACGCTACGTGCAAAGTAGGGGTCAAACAATCGGCTCTAACTGGAGTTATCCCATACATCCTGATATGACATTTACAGAGATTATTCCTAAGGGATGTCCGCAAAACATATCAAAAGGAAATAGCAAAGTGTCGGACTAGATTTTTCAATATTATGCGATGAATTTGATGTAGCGATTTCGGCCCTTTATTTACGCCCCAAAACCCAGGACGGACCTTCCGCCGATTTCAGTCGTTTAAAACTTTAAAATGTTCAAACTAGTGCGTTTTTTTTTTGGAAATATGTACTGTGCACACTCATAAAAATGTGTAATACCCAAAACTATAGATATAATTGAAAAAAGTATGTCAAAATCTCGCAATTTGTACCGCAAAAAGGAACTATTGCTGTGATAAACTTTTACCGGACGTGCTATCCCATAGTGCATTGGTGGTGTATACCCTTAAAGAACGCATAGTAACAAGCATTTATACGGGACTATACGTCCAACAAATAAAAAAAATATTTTACGACATTTTCTAAATGTAAACAAAAACTCTTACGCAGATCTTAAAGTGACACTTTCACATTAATAACATAGATGAACGCGGAGTTTGCTAACGATAAAGAAACTGGCGGTACCATACCAACCGTTGTTGCTGCGCGACCGCGTTTAACATGGCGCACGCGTTTCGGCGCACACGTAATGACGCAGACAAAGTGTGTACGCGTTTTTGGCGCAAACTGTACATTGTAAACGGGGCATGCAGTGAAAGCAGGCAGTCCGTACGGTTGCTCCGCGGTGCATACCGTACAGTACAATAAAATGTAACGAGAGCAAGACACAAACAAAACATTAATCATAAAGCTAAGACCTTTATTTTAATAAAGAAACTGGGAGCAAGGCGCAAACCGTATCCAGGATAACATGTATTAAAGTGACTGAAGTGGCTGAAGGAAAATACATTTGATGGAGTCACTCATGCAGTTGTAACCCATGGCTGGTCATGAAGCTATGGGCTTATTATACAGCGGTGCAGCTTACTGTATACGATGAGGTCTGAATCTTAATTTGAGGTGCTACGACTTATTCGCCGTGCGGCTTATAGCACGTAAATTACGGGATTGTCACATCATACCCTAAGGTCTAAAGCCCCCTTCCCCCGCACTTCCCTTACTTGGTAATATGGATAAAGTAAGGCGGCCTTATTAAGGCCACATGGGTATCTGGATAAACGGAACGTGCGGTATTGCCCCATCATACCCTAAAGCCACCTCCTCCTCCCCGCACTTCCCTACTTGATAATCTGGATATAAGGGCACATGGGCATCTGGATAAACGGAACGTGTAGTATATTATCATGATTATTATAGAGTGTCTGGATCATCCCCGTAACACACTTTTGTCCAAGGGGGGGGGGGGGGGGGGGGGGCGTTTTCACCTAAAATTTTCGCCAAAGGTTGCCCCAAATATTTTCCAAGCCAGTCACCTCGTGAATTTCACGTATGTGGGGGGGGGGGGGTGGGGGTAGAAGTTACTATTTTCGCACGGACACAAAATTTTGAAGTCCAAAAAGCACTGTAGTCAATGTTTTATGAGTAGTTTTACTATCATTGATATTTGAAACTAAGAAAACGCAATTTTTACCTTAAAAAAATAAATAAATTCAAAGGGGGGGGGGGCGATCGCAACCGTCGCCCCCCATCTGACGGGCCTGTGGATTAGTAAGGGCACCAGTGGTATCTGCATTACGGGGGGGGGGGGGGGGGGGTTCACTATATAAAACGCAGATAGTCTCAAATTACCTGGATATACTATGCGCAGGTGTGCCACCTGTGATAACTGGATTTTAAGGGTGTATTAGGTAGTATCTCGGGAGGCCTTATTTGGAACACAACAAACATGACAAAGGGACTACATACGTTTAGGCCCTACATGCCTATTGGAGGAATGTATTTAAGTAAATAGGCCAAACAAAATCCGGATGGCACACTTATGTGTTTAAGTATAAGCATGGAAGTACAAGTGATCTTGATGATAGACTCCGCAGACCATAAAACTAAACGACCGACTCATGATAAAACTATAGATGAGGTGACATTTGTTGACATATAGGACGCCCTCTGTTGGTTTGAGACAAAACACACCGGGCAAGAGTTCCTATAGTTTACATAGGCCAGATCAGGTTTTCTAACTAGATTGTGGTGTCACAGCAAATTGTTATCAAAACTGTCTTTAAACTTGCTTAGGAATGCTATAAGCTATCGCATTTCACACAAAAAACTAAAACTTAATGAGTTTTACAATTCATTAAAAAGAAATTTCATGTTGTCTTCATTAACTTTACTGTATATTCTTCCTGGAGGGAAACAACAGAGGGTATCTCATTTGTAAATACATGACATCATAGGTCACCTCATCTATCATGTCTATAGAACCCATATATATAACGCTCAGAACGTAGGCCTATTACCTGGATACAGTATATGTGCATGGGCAGCCTATTACCTGGATACAGTATGTGCATGGGCAGTGGCAGCACCAGCATCAACATTTTAAAGGAGGAAAACGGGGTGGCGGGGCAATAAAAGAATCGGGGGAGACAATTTAAAGCTAATTTTAAGTTACTTTCAGTTTTGACATTAAAATACAACTTTTGTATTATTTGGGGTACAATTACAAAATGGGTAGAGACATGAGCTGACAGGGGGTAATGGGGGAGGGGATATTAAGGCAATCCAGATACTCTGAATATTTTAAGTATTCCTACACCTGAATAACCATTCCTTATTAATCCACGTAGGCCCTAATAGCTGCATACACAGTTATCACGGGTGCCCTTAATATTCGATTCAAGATAAACCACATAGTCCATGGAGGTCCTATTATTGGATCACTAATACACAATCTTGATTATTAAAGTAGGCCTACATGGGGTGGAACCTGAATAATCAAGGGCACCATGTGTTATACATGCATGGCATACATGGATTTATTAAGGGCACATGGTATATATGGATTATTAAGGGCACTGTGGTACCAATGTCAGTATTAAGGGCACCTAGGATACATGGAGTATCAACGACATACTCTTGCAGTTTTACAATACCCTCATCTTTATACGTTTTGATGTGACTAACCACCCGCTATTCTAGCTTCGGCACCTATACCTGCGCTTTCCATTATAAACTGGATATAATACGGGCACATTGGTATGGATATAATGCCGGCAAATGCGGTACCTGGGTTATTAAGGCCAGGCTGTGAGGGGTAGGGCCTAGGCCTATTGGGCAACCGGTGTGTTAAGAACACGTGGAGTACTTGAGTTAGGAACATGGGTATCTGTATTATTTAAGAACACATTGGGCCTAGGCGCATGGTGTATTAAGGGTACCATGTCACTTACATTATATCAAGGGCACTTTAGGTACCTGAATAAGAACAAACTCTTGATATTTATATAAACATTTATAACGCTTTGATTACTCACCTCTGCCTATTGTGATATGACTATTACTGCCCGCTATCTTCGGCACCCGCGATTAATTCAAGTTACTTGAATGATAAAGTAAGGGCACCTGGGTATCTCGATATAACGGCACACTGCAGTACTGGATTATGTGGTATCCGGTGCCATTAAGGGCACCTGTGGTAACTGGATTAGGGTAGGGCTTAGGCCTATGGGGTCCCTGGATATAATGGGACAACGGGTACCTGCATTTCAGGTCACATGGGAGGCCTACATATCTGGAGGCTGGAAAGACAAAGGTAGGCCTACCTACTTTAAGGCACATGTATACCTGGATAATATCAAAAGCACATGCGATATTCGGATTATTTAGGGCCCGTCTGGATTATGTATACATGTACGACATGTTCTTGATATTGTATCAAATTTTCTTACGCTTTGTTTACTTACCTCCCCGTGAAATCTTCTAGCGGGTCCGCGCGAAGCGCGGATGCCCGCTAGTATAGATTATTATTATACACATACTGTCACTATATCCCGCGTTTTGAAAACGCAACTGCAAACATACACATTGTACTTTGGATTTTGGTTCTGGACACATAGCTCAGTCCGTCAATATTTAGTAAATGTCCACGACAGTGTAGGCCTATATCTCATATCAAAGAGGAGACATATACAATTGTATAATTTCATATTTTTATGTTGGAGCTATTATAGTTTTGGAGTTTATTTATAACCGGTTAGGTTACTTTTTAAGGACTGTGTATACTTTATTATAAGAAATATTTTCTGATGGCCACCTCCGTTTATACAAATGGTCGTTTTATTTACTTATCGAAATATGACGATGTATAGAAAACATTTTCTTTGTCAAAACAGAACAGGATTATTGAAACAACTAGGCCTATATAGTAGTCAGTTTGGAAGAGACACCTAACCATCTTAGCACTAGGCCTATCCCATTGCATATGCATGTTATTAAACTTTTTAGGGTGGGGTGTGTGTATAACAAATACGCCTACCTCTGGATGGTATATGACAAGGTTTTACTTCTGGCATACCATAAAAATTCACAGTCGAATGACCTTCTGCTTTCACGTTTACATTGTGTTTCCCTCCTATCTGAAAAACAAAATCATACACATAAATTCACATTATTTAGCTTATTCTCCCCCTTTGTGTGCAAAATTGAAAACCCTTACTGTGTATAGATAATTGCCAATTTTCATGAATAAAGTTACAAATATATTGCTACCTAATTTATTTTCAGATTTCTTTAAGAAATCGGATGTCATCCACTCCTATGGAACTAGGTGTTCTCATTTTTATAGACCTTCAGAACCGATCTTATTCTTGTAAGACATTCTATGGAAAGACAGGGACCATCGGAGTGGAATGATATTTATAGGAATATAATAGGCTGTACCATATTTTGAGTACGATGTCACAAATATGGTACGAACTATTTTCTACTCTCATTCTTATTTAGTTTATTGGTTATTTTGATGTTTTATCATAAATAATGACTTTTTTGTTTCATTTATGTAATAGTTACTTCCATCAAAGTTCTAGCGATAACATTACCAATTTACACATGTACACAGACGTCCTAATTAACATGATGAATGTATTCTACTTTTGCCAAGATCAGCCACGGATGAGGTGCACAATGTACAACTGCTACAGAAGGTGGTATATGTATTACAAACATGCAGGAAGGACATCGCTCCATCGGCATCTTCGGCTATTTATGTTAACTTCATGCATTGTTTCCAATAGCCTACATCTCAATTTGACGGACACTGAATAACTCTTGTGTATTTTAGTTTTCACTGTGATTTGCTTCATTAAGTGATTTGTCAGCATTATTGTTTGATATTTATTGTGTATGTTTCAAACGCATTGTATGTATAACAATTAATGTAACATCAAAGTTGAAGGGCGCCGCTTTATTCAATGTGAAGTCATTGTATCAATACATACATTGTTAATTGATCTGCCATGATTTACAAAATATTCATGTTACATAGCTTATAACAGCTAGATTTTGTTATTTAACCATTTTGTAATAGCGATGAAATTGAAAAGTTTTGTCTTATATTGATCATTTGGGATAGATCAATATATTGCATTTATGTTCTTTGCATGCATCCCCATTTTAATATTAGTTGTAATAGCGATGCATTTCCTACAAAAGGAATTGTTTATGTTTTGACATTAAGATCATACACCAAACGTAGGGTCTATTTGTACATAAATGTGTCAATTCATAATCATATTTTCATTAATCAATATGTGTTTTAACTTTATTGCTTGGCAAAGGTTTTCACAAAGAGAACCTCTTTCTTTTTATTGATTGTTTGGATTACAGGTCTCCTAATGGACAGGCCTTAGAATTTAATGTATCTGTATCAAAATTGCCAGCAAATAATTGTTTGTGTATCAGGCCTGAGACGAAGGTATATTCGTCTCAGATCAGGCTTTTGCCCATTACAGTAATCTAAAATTATGTTTTGGATATTGTTTGAAATTTCTGTTGTTTATAGTGTCAGGTATCACCCAAATGATCATATTTTCATTAATCAATATATGATACTGTTATCAAACACTTCCTATAATATATGAAAATCTGTGATTAGTTGTTTCGGTTATCAATATTGATTAATCAAACACTATCAATATATGATACTGTTATCAAACACTTATATCGTTTGGATGTGTCATTTATCTGACATAATTGAAAATGCAGATGTACATTATCTGTTTGGCACATTTTAATCTGGTTTTATTGTTTAATAGTTACTTTTTATAGGGTAATTAATTCACTTTGTTCTGACTCGTCACTTTTATAACTAAATGTCAGGGACAACATTTCGGCAAAGGAGGGGTGTATGTAATAGTTACTTCCATCTCATGAATTCATGTTCAGTATTATTTTCTTCTATTCCATCATAATCATGTTTTCAGTTAAGTGAATCATTTATATCTTTTGTGGCATATAAATATTTTCGGAATATTGTTTTATGTTGGCTCTTTGATCATCCTGAAAGTTTGATCATTAAAATGGTTTTAATTTATTCACAACAATTCGTATCTCTTATATTGCCACAATGTTGTCAATTTGCAACATTCCTTTTGGATTTCAAGTTGATACAAATGCAGGGATAGTTAATTATTGAAATTCAAGTGTATGAGTTTACCATACCATGTCATAAATGTATTGTTAAGTTTTGGCTATTAACCCTTAATCCTAATCCCAAGGATTGGTTCCATTATTATGTTCTGGGAATTGTACTTGAAAGTGTAAATCCAATCAACCGGTCTGTCCACTTAACAACTTGACCAAGCAGTAATCTCTTTCACCAGTCATAAAGTTTAAAGCTATATTGTGTATTGTGCATAAGTGATGTATTCGTTTACATAGCAGAGTCTAATTTTGGTTGTTTATACGTGTTTACCAAGTTACTAGGCAACTGCTACTTTAAATCACCCAGCAGTTATAATTGTAAAGAGAGTTTAAACACTTTCGATCAGGTCACCATTGCAACAAGTCACTTAGATTCCACCTCCAGTATTTTTAGTGATTTCATACAAGTCTATCTTCAAGTTAAAGTTTATCATCGAGTTAATGTTATCCATCGCAGCATTTGTTATGGTGTATTAAATAAAAGTAGTCATCGTGCAAGTTCTTCAAATAAAATATAAAGTATTCGTCGTGAAAGTTAATCATTGTTCCAAGTCTATATCTCTTCGAGTATCACCCTTACGGTCAAGATCGCTGGACATTAAATTCCTTTAAAGGGGGACTTAAGGAAGTTTTTGATTTGATTTTTTGAATTTTGTGAGTGCTGTAATTATTGAACTATTAATCAAATGTATATAAAAGTATACATTTTTGGAAAGGAAATGGATCAGAGAATCCAAATTTGGCGTCAATTTTGACCAAAAAAGTAGATTTTTTTGAGAAAATCACAAAATTCACTTTTTTGACCCACATTTTTTTGAACAAAGCTAACAAAAATAATTTTGAGTAAAAAATTGCCAAATCACTTTATAATGATGTTAAGACACTAATGAAGGGACGATTTTTTTTTTAAAAACCTTATCTAATATTTTTGAAAATTTTGACCAAAAAGTGTGAACAAATGGATTTTTAATTTTTTTTTACACTTTTTTGTCAAAATTTCAAAAAATATTGGATTAGATTTAAAATAAAAAAATTCGTGGCTAAACTTTAGAATACCCCACCATTTTTCAAGCTCCACCTTTAAAAAACGCTGGCAACAGCGACGGCGCGAAGATTAACCTTTTAAGAAATGACTTCGGCGACGGCGCTAAGCTTTACCTTTTTAAAAATGGCCTTCGGCGGGAAGGTGTGTTTTTTTCTGGCTTCGGCGGCTTCGGCGACGGCGTGAAGCTTCACCTTTTTAAAGGGGGCTTCGGCGACGGCGCGAAGCTTTACCTTTTTAAAAATGGGCTTCGGCGGGAAGGTGTGTTTTTTCTGGCTTCGGCGGCTTCGGCGACGGCGTGAAGCTTCACCTTTTTAAAGGGGGCTTCGGCGACGGCGCGAAGCTTTACGGCTTTTTAAAAATGGACTTCCGGGCGAGAAGGTGTGTTTTTTTCTGGCTTCGGCGGCTTCGGCGACGGCGTGAAGCTTCACCTTTTTAAAGAGGGCTTCGGCGACGGCGCGAAGCTTTACCTTTTTAAAAATGGGCTTCGGCGGGAAGGTGTTTTTTTTCTGGCTTCGGCGGCTTCGGCGACGGCGTGAAGCTTCACCTTTTTAAAGAGGGCTTCGGCGACGGCGCGAAGCTTTACCTTTTTAAAAATTGGCTTCGGCGGGAAGGTGTTTTTTTTTCTGGCTTCGGCGGCTTCGGCGACGGCGAAAGAAGTTCGTAAAGTTCGCAACAGAAGTTCGTAAATCGTTGCATTGTGGGACTGAATTTCAATAATATATGACAGGTTTGACATAATAGATTATGGGTCGTTCTTTAAAAAACCCATCCAAACATTCAAATTGTTACGGCATCAACCACTGCTTAGAATGATCATTGATAATTATATCCCCGGATATATCATGTGAGATATAGACAATAGTAGAATTTCAAATCTAGAAATTCAACGTTGTTTGATTAATAACTCAAAAAGTTTTGCCACGCGACGACAGATATGGTCGGGTGACGTATAGGTTTTGCCACGCGACGACAGAGGTATTGTATTGCCGTGTGTCGCGCCTTTCACTTTTTATTTATTTTTAAATCAACCACTGCTTATATTTTTTTTTTAAATCAACCACTGCTTATGGCTATAGTTAGCATTTACACTAAGTTATGTCGGAAATGAAATTCAACGTTGTTTGACTAACAACACTAAATAAGTTTTACCACGCGACGACAGAGATATTGCCGGTTGACGTGCATAGGTTTTGCCACGCGACGACAGAGGTATTGTATTGCCGTTTTGACAAGTTAATATTGCATTATGGGCCTGAATTTCAATATCATATGACAGGTTTGGCATAATAGATTATGGGTCGTTCTTTAAAAGTCCCATCCAAACTATTGAGCCCTCTAAAATGTATGATGGGTCGTTCTTTAAAAGCCCCGTCAAAAAACAACCATCCAAACTGTTGATATGCAATCCCACAATGCAACAAATGACAGATTGCTCAAACCAAAGAAGTTCGTAAATCGTTATTGTTAAGGCATGCAACAGAAGTTCGTAAATCGTTGCATTGTGGGACTGAATTTCAATAATATATGACAGGTTTGGCATAATAGATTATGGGTCGTTCTTTAAAAAAACCATCCACACTATTGAGCCCTCTAAAATGTATGATGTGTCGTTCTTTAAAAGTCCCGTCAAAAAACAACCATCCAAACTGTTGATATGCAATCCCATAATGCAACAAATGACAGATTGCTCAAACCAAAGAAGTTCGTAAATCGTTATTGTTAAGGCATGCAACAGAAGTTCGTAAATCGTTGCATTGTGGGACTGAATTTCAATAATATATGACAGGTTTGGCATAATAGATTATGGGTCGTTCTGTAAAAAACCCATCCACACTATTTAGCCCTCATGATGTGTCGTTCTTTAAAAGCCCCGTCAAAAAACAACCATTGCCAGGTATTGTATTGCCGTGTGTCGCGCCTTTCATTTTTTTTTTAAATCAACCACTGCTTTGGCTATAGTTAGCATTTACACTAAGTTATGTCGGAAATGAAATTCAACGTTGTTTGACTAACAACACAAAATAAGTTTTACCACGCGACGACAGAGATATTGCCGGTTGACGTGCATAGGTTTTGCCACGCGACGACAGAGGTATTGTATTGCCGTTTTGACAAGTTAATATTGCATTATGGGCCTGAATTTCAATATCATATGACAGGTTTGGCATAATAGATTATGGGTCGTTCTTTAAAAGTCCCATCCAAACTATTGAGCCCTCTAAAATGTATGATGGGGCGTTCTTTAAAAGCCCCGTCAAAAAACAACCACAGTCCAAACTGTTGATATGCAATCCCACAATGCAACAAATGACAGATTGCTCAAACCAAAGAAGTTCGTAAATCGTTATTGTTAAGGCATGCAACAGAAGTTCGTAAATCGTTGCATTGTGGGACTGAATTTCAATAATATATGACAGGTTTGGCATAATAGATTATGGGTCGTTCTTTAAAAAACCCATCCAAACATTCAAATTGTTACGGCATCAACCACTGCTTAGAATGATCATTGATAATTATATCCCCGGATATATCATGTGAGATATAGACAATAGTAGAATATCAAATCTAGAAATTCAACGTTGTTTGATTAATAACTCAAAAAGTTTTGCCACGCGACGACAGATATGGTCGGGTGACGTATAGGTTTTGCCACGCGACGACAGAGGTATTGTATTGCCGTGTGTCGCGCCTTTCATTTTTTTTATTTTAAAATCAACCACTGCTTATATTTTTTTCAATCAACCACTGCTTATGGCTATAGTTAGCATTTACACTAAGTTATGTCGGAAATGAAATTCAACGTTGTTTGACTAACAACACAAAATAAGTTTTACCACGCGACGACAGAGATATTGCCGGTTGACGTGCATAGGTTTTGCCACGCGACGACAGAGGTATTGTATTGCCGTTTTGACAAGTTAATATTGCATTATGGGCCTGAATTTCAATATCATATGACAGGTTTGGCATAATAGATTATGGGTCGTTCTTTAAAACTCAATAAAAGTCCCATCCAAACTATTGAGCCCTCTAAAATGTATGATGGGTCGTTCTTTAAAAGCCCCGTCAAAAAACAACCATCCAAACTGTTGATATGCAATCCCACAATGCAACAAATGACAGATTGCTCAAACCAAAGAAGTTCGTAAATCGTTATTGTTAAGGCATGCAACAGAAGTTCGTAAATCGTTGCATTGTGGGACTGAATTTCAATAATATATGACAGGTTTGGCATTGTTAAGGCATGCAACAGAAGTTCGTAAATCGTTGCATTGTGGGACTGAATTTCAATAATATATGACAGGTTTGGCATAATACGAGATTATGGGTCGTTCTTTAAAAAACCCATCCACACTATTGAGCCCTCTAAACTGTATGATGTGTCGTTCTTTAAAAGTCCCGTCAAAAAACAACCATCCAAACTGTTGATATGCAATCCCACAATGCAACAAATGACAGATTGCTCAAACCAAAGAAGTTCGTAAATCGTTATTGTTAAGGCATGCAACAGAAGTTCGTAAATCGTTGCATTGTGGGACTGAATTTCAATAATATATGACAGGTTTGGCATAATAGATTATGGGTCGTTCTGTAAAAAAACCATCCATACTATTTAGCCCCTAAAATGTATGATGTGTCGTTCTTTAAAAGCCCCGTCAAAAACAACCATTGCCAGGTATTGTATTGCCGTGTGTCGCGCCTTTCATTTTTTTTTAAAAATCAACCACTGCTTATGGCTATAGTTAGCATTTACACTAAGTTATGTCGGAAATGAAATTCAACGTTGTTTGACTAACAACACAAAATAAGTTTTACCACGCGACGACAGAGATATTGCCGGTTGACGTGCATAGGTTTTGCCACGCGACGACAGAGGTATTGTATTGCCGTTTTGACAAGTTAATATTGCATTATGGGCCTGAATTTCAATATCATATGACAGGTTTGGCATAATAGATTATGGGTCGTTCTTTAAAAGTCCCATCCACACTATTGAGCCCTCTAAACTGTATGATGTGTCGTTCTTTAAAAGCCACGTCAAAAAACAACCATCCAAACTGTTGATATGCAATCCCATAATGCAACAAATGACAGATTGCTCAAACCAAAGAAGTTCGTAAATCGTTATTGTTAAGGCATGCAACAGAAGTTCGTAAATCGTTGCATTGTGGGACTGAATTTCAATAATATATGACAGGTTTGGCTTAATAGATTATGGGTCGTTCTTTAAAAAACCCATCCAAACATTCAAATTGTTACAGCATGCAACAGAAGTTCGTAAATCGTTAATAAATCGCCATATTAGATTTATGTTTGACTCTTAATATGTTTGACCCTTAATATTGCATTGTGGGACTGAAATTTAATATCATGTGACAGGTTTGGCATAATAGATTATGGGTC
The DNA here is from genome assembly GCA_035610835.1 of Ophiura sarsii. Classification (NCBI taxonomy): domain Eukaryota; kingdom Metazoa; phylum Echinodermata; class Ophiuroidea; order Amphilepidida; family Ophiuridae; genus Ophiura; species Ophiura sarsii. Next base: position 1,175,886 of record CM069459.1, on the reverse strand, counting down.
GTTCTTTATAAACCCCATCCAAACATTCACTATTGTTACGGCATGCAACAGAAGTTCGTAAATCGTTCATCAATCGCCATATTAGAATTATTGCATTGTGGGACTGAATTTCAATATCATATGACAGGTTTGGCATAATAGATTATGGGTCGTTCTTTAAAAGCCCCATCCAACCTAGAAAAATATATCTTATTAAAATCTGACAACTAAGTGTCTTGCTGAAAGTTGTATAGACCATGTGCTTTACTCCGTTTTGGACTAAAAAAAGACACGCGGCATTGAAAGTTCTAGACTTTGAATTTGAATGTGAGCTTCACGCCGTCGGCGAAGCCGCCGAAGCCAGAAAAAACCCACCTTCCCGCCGAAGCCCATTTTTAAAAAGGTAAAGCTCTGACGCCGTCGGCGAAGCCGCCGAAGCCAGAAAAAAACACACCTACCCGCCGAAGCCCATATTTAAAAAGGTAAAGCTTCGCGCCGTCGCTGAATCCACCTTTTTAAAAGGATGGAGCTTCGCGCCATCGCCGTCGCCGCCGAAGCCAGAAAAAAAAACACCTTCCCGCCGAAGGCCATTTTTAAAGAGGTAAAGATTCGCGCCGTCGCGGAATCCACTTTTTTACAAAGTCAAGCTTTCACGCCGTCGCCGAAGCCGCCGAAGCCAGAATAAAACACACCTTCCCGCCGAAGCCCATTTTTTAAAAAGGTAAAGCTTCGCGCCGTCGCTGAATCCACCCTTTTAAAAGGATGGAGCTTCGCGCCGTCGCCGTCGCCGCCGAAGCCACTCAAATAATCAAGCTTCCGTTTTTCAACCGATCCCGTCATACCTCTTCCTTCGCGCCGTCGCCGAATCCACTTTTTTAAAAGGATGGAGCTCCGCGCCGTCGCCGCATCCGATGTTTCTTAAAAGGGTTGAACTTCGCGCCGTCGCCGAATCCACTTTTTAAAAGGATGGAGCTTCGCGCCGTCGCCGCCGCCGCCGAAGCCACAAAAAATAATCAAGCTTCCATCTACAACTTATCCCGTCATACCTCCTCCTTCGCGCCGTCGCCGAATCCACTTTTTTTAAGGGGTGAAGCTTCGCGCCGCCGCCGCTGCCGAAGCCGCCCGCCGTCGCCGTCGCCGCCGAAGCCACAAAAAATGAAATACCTTTCGTCTTGCACTTAAAGGTATATTATGTGATCTTTCCAGGGAACGCCCTCAACATAGAAAAAAAAATAGAAAGCAGATTTTCTTGCAGATTTACATTTCTGATCATAAATCATGCATACATTCCAAGTTACAGGGCGATACGATTCTTAATTACTTCAAAATCATGGTTTTAGAGTGAAAATAAACTGTCGGAATCCCGACAGTTTATACTTTTCACTCTAAATTCACTCTAAAACCATGATTTTGAGGTAATTAGGAATCGTATCGCTCTGTAACTTGGAATGTATGTATGATTTATGATCGGAAATGTAAATCTGCAAGAAAATCTACTTTCTAAAAAAAATCATGAATAGAAGGCGCTCTCTGGAAAAGATCACATAATATGCCTTTAAGCACATTTTCACAACGGCTCGCTCAACACTTAGGTAATTTCTACAAAGTCCCGCGTGTATGCCATTATACCCAACATACACCTTCGCGTGAAACCAAGAAAACAAAATATTGAAACTATGACAGCCGTTTTCGACGACGGCGTCGCCGCCGCGTTTTTTAAAATAGTCGAGCTTCAAAAATGGTAGGGTATTCTAAAGGTACTCCTAGCTTTGTTCAAAAAAATTGGGTCAAAAAAAAAAATCAACATTTTTGGTCAACATTGATGCCAAATTTGGATTCTCTGATCCATTTCCTTTCCAAAAATGTATACTTTTATATACATTTGAGTCATGGTTCAATAATTACAGCACTAACAAAATTCAACAAAAAACTTCCTTAAGTCCCCCCTTAAACCCAAATATTCTACACCGCGACATTTATTTTAGTCAAACAGAAAAAAGTCCCCCTTTACAAAATCGGCAAATCCAGTAACAGAGTTGTTTACTCCCTTGCCTGCTTTGAGTTATCGCGTTATTCACTTCATATGACATCACACATCACAATATATCGTCACCGATCTGTTACTGTAACGTATGTAAATTTTACATGTACATTATATGCCTTTTTGCCAACATGCACCGACCAACTTTGCCATTCAGTCAATGATTTCTTTAGGGTGGCCAAATACTTTTTCGAGCCCTGCTCAGATTTGGTATACCCACCATAGTAAAATGAGTGTACAAAGCGTGTCATAAAAAGTGTCTCATGTGAAACATGATTTATTTATTTTTGGCCATGAAAAATATATAAATAAAATAGAAATAATCAGCCACTTTTCATGTACAGAGCACAATCAGAATCACCATTCAGTGTGTAATTGAACATATTTAATCAAATCAATGATAATCTACGTACTTCGTGTTGTTAGTTAGTTCACTTTGAGCGGAAAACACATTTGCATCTATATTATTCATGACGAGCCACATATGGTTTGAATATTAGATGAATTTTAAACAATACATTGATGCATCCTTTAAATCATCATTGTAATATCAAGTGCAGTTTTTCAGTTGAAAATTCAATTCCTGTTCAAAAGTGGGATTCGCAAAACATGGGATTTATGTTTAATTATTTTTGTCCCTCATGGGATACTTTTTTGACACTTTTTTGATACTTTGATACTTTGATACTTTCCCGGATACTTTTGATACTTTTTTGACACGAACTGATGATTACATTGAAACTGAATCCGAAATGTACAAATATTGTGATACTGTCAAGTGGGTAATGTGATTTGAATTAAAGGAAGGGTCCTGCAAGCACAATATTGAGCATT
>CM069459.1:1026862-1172932 GCA_035610835.1 Ophiura sarsii | reverse complement strand
TAAATTTCTCAACAACTTTATGATTTAATATTTCTAGGTAGGATATATATATTTTAGAGTTAAAAGCACATTTATTACCTGTATAGTTACTTTTTTTGATGACTGTGTTCTCTTTTCTTTGTAACGCACCATTAGCGATTATGTAATTTTCATTTCGATATCACAACAATAATTTGTCAAACCGATTGTGATATTGTGGGCATGTGGGCTGTGGGTTCGAGTCCCGCTATGGTCAACATGTTGTGCTCTTGAGTAAGCACTTTACCGCAATTACTCCTCTCTTACCCAGGTGTATTTAAATGGGTACCGGCATTCTTCAGTGCTGGGAAGGTAACAAGTTCGCTGTGGAGGAGGTGTAGCGAGCCCCACATAGCAACATTATAAAAAAGAGTGAGTCTGGCTTTCGCTTTGAAAGAGAGATGGGCACTCCGCTCCTGGTATTACAGGATCGACCGCCTTTACCTTTACCTTTACTGTGATATTAATTTCAAAACGTTAACGTGGTTTAAATTCAAGATACCGTTCGAGCAGACGTACGATACAAGTCGTAGCAGTAACTTCAACATCGGCTTATCTATCCTGGGAAGGTGTCGCCTGTCCTTCGTCAGCATTCATGATAACTTACGAGTTGACCAATCTAGAACAATGCCGTCAAGAAAACACGGTATTTACGGCTGGTCCGAAGACTGATTCGGCTGTGACCTTGAATGGTTTACGCTATGGATCATCGTACGAAGTGACTGTCACTGTACCGACGCCGGGATTCGGAACTAATCTTGTATTAGAGGGATCTTTTATTACTGACGATGGAGGTATAACACCATTCAGTTTCTATCAAATAGTACACGAATAATGAATGTTTATGAGTGCAATGTAAGAATATTTTCATGAGGTGAAAGATGCAATGTTCCATTCTACGAGGCGGAGCCCGAGTTGAATGGAACATTGCATATTTCACCGAATGAAAATATTCTTTCCATTGCACGAATGAAAAAATATTCATTATTTGTTTGATACAACATCTAAGAAAATTATTGTCATTTGAAACAATATTATTTCAGAGATTTGTTTATTATCGTGGGCTTACGTGTAGGCCTAATCGCATTACGCCGCCGAGCGTCTTACCGTGCAATGTATCGTAAGGGTCGATGCACGGCAAATCGTGCAATGGAGCGGATATTGAATCACACGTGACCTGTAATCCTCCAATGAATAACAATGATTTTCTTGGGTGTTGTATAGTTTAGACTATATAATATTTATCCATCATGCACGAAACAGTGGCGTAACTGCGTATTCTATTGATCGATACGCTGGCGTATTTACGCTCGAGCGTAGAAAGATGGAAGATGCTGCGCCAGTAAATGTACGTCATTGTCTAGAGGAAGACAAAAATAGTATACAAGTAATTGATTCTCTCACGATATAAATCGAAAAATGATATGTACGAGGGTTGGTCATTAAGTTATGAAAGTGATCATGGTATTGGAGGCATGAGTAATTCTATTGAGCGATAGTGTGATCAATACAAAGTTTGAACTTTTGTCTTTCAAACAATGCACTTTTGGACTTTTAAGTATGAACTAATGAAGCTTAAAGTAAATACACTCTTGACACTGCCTGAAATCTGTCAATGTTTGGCTGCAATAGGTTGAAATATGGGTCGATTGATACATTTGCGTATATCCCGGTAATGCAAGCACAGAAACGGATAACACTTGGTTCAGAGTAAGAACACACAATAATGTACGTTTGACACTATTTATTTGATATGATTTTTTTAATACAAAAAAGAAGGGACCATCACAAATACGTTTTTAATAAGGAAAATACGCAAAAAATAAACCATAGAAAACCGCAAAGGACGAACAATGGAGGGATTATGATTGAATAAATTGTTGTGTGATGTAAAGCAATAATCGTGGGCATTCCGAAATGAGCTGATCATAAAATGTCCTGAAACCGTTGGAATTATGTGACGATTACTCTAACATTACACATCTGGTAGCTCTAAAGATAGCAGTAATAAGAGAGGTTGTGGCAGCCATATTTGATTGATGCGTTCATGTTGATTATCAAAATAATTATACACATCGATTTAAGCATTTCTCAATGTTTCTGATTATATTTTGAAGGCACAGTAAGGTAAATCTGACTTTTGCTGTCTGCGCATGCGCATATCTTCTGTAGATTTCATGTGAACAAGTTCAGATGATTAGTTAACTATCTAAAGGAATAGCCCAAACTGGTTAATTTCTTGGATTTGTCCTAATATTTTTGATTTTTCTTAACATTAGTGATTCACTGACTTGGTATTTTTCATTGAAAAGGGGCATTTTGAAATACTGATATTTGTATACTATTCAATTGCTTCTTCTTACATTTTCCTCTTACACTTCATATTTCACAGGGATTAAATTTATTGTCTTAGGTATCATATTTATGCCAAAAAATTGGGATTTATCTGCTTCTGGTGTCATGTTATGCAATCTTCTTACCACATGTTTCTTACAAACATTTCAAATTTCCCGCCAAATAATTGATTAGCAGTGTCCAAAATGTACTTACTTTAAGAAAATGCTATGACGTCATAGTTCATACTTAGAAATCCACAAGTGCATTGTTGGAAAGACGGAGGTTCATACTTTTTATTGATAACATTATCCCTCAATAGAATTACTCATGCATCCCATACTATAATCACTTAACTCATCACTCATAACATAATTACCAACCCTCGAATATACATGTACTAGATTAAGATTTCAATGCGCATCAAAATTGATTGGCAGAGCGTACCGCGTTATAAAAGACAATAGGCGCGACGGGTGCGGCGCGACGGGTGCGTCCCGACGCGCGGCGCTCTTTAAATAATACTGTCCGCTTTCCTAATGCAAAATATTACTTTGATGACTATCGTAGAAGTCACTTATTCGTAAGAGCATTACGTACTAGATTTACACTGCGGCCTAATACGAGTGCAAGGCAGGCTATCACTTAACACTTTCCTCGCGGCTATTACCATATTATCCACAACTTTTTTCAGATTTTTTCCAGATTTTTCAGAAACCTTTCAAACGTTCAAGTCTATCTCAAGAATTACCGAACCAATACTAGGCATGTTCGTACTTATTTCGATGCATATATCATGGTGATTCCAAATATGGTGAAAATTGATTTTGAATTTTTTTTGAATTTTTAAATGTTGTGCAATTTTGGAGCTACTGTCGTCTGCAGACGTCTTACATAGTTAGTCCATGTAAACATGACTTTGGTGGATCTCCAGAACCACCATTTTAACCCCCTGGGATCTACCGGCCAATTTGGCTTCAAAGCAGTATTTTGATTGGTTACTCATAACATTATATCATCTAATGAGCCAATCTGGGATACTGTAAGAAAGGTACTAGTGCTACAGCGAGTCAACATACAGAGAAATAGACGCACTATTTTGATTGGTTAGTCAGAGGGTTATATCATGCAATGAACCAATCAGAGAGATTGTACGAGTAGTCCCCAGGGGGTTAAGCCAAACATGCATCAGTTTGGGAAACACCTGTATGCCTAAAGACGACTAACAGAGCCACGGGAGAAAGGCAACTAGAACATTGTTTTTATAGTTTATTCAGTTCTAAATTGGCGAGACATTTTCGTTTTTTATCTCTACGCGCGCAAAAGTTATCCAAGCGTATGCCTATGAGATTGATTATGGCCACATGCACGGGGTTTGGGACACACGCTCGCGTCACGCATATGATGCGCGTGTTGCCTTAATGCAAACCTGCATATTTCCCGTATCGCATCGCAATGTGCACCTTAAAAAAACATCAACTGCGATAAAACTTTCAAAGGTTGGTGCAAAATTACGATAACGTTTTGCAGCCCTAAATCAAGTCGCTATAGCAATTGAACTCGAAGGAATTTCACCTTGACCTCAAAAGTAAAGTGAAATATTGCACCTCAAACGTTGAAAATGTTAGCACTGCCTTCGTGCACGGCCGCGTCCTTCTGTATTCATTCGCTTCCGTAATGAGGCTTCGCCAATTTGGAGCGATCAAACTATAAATGACCGGGCGCTCTATGAAACAGGTTTCTGTTTTACGCCAATACTTATAAATCAAGTATATATAAGACTCTTAAAAGATAATAACATTTTCAAGTTTTGACTGTGCACAGTAGATTATATTTTAAGATACATTATTCTAATATCTTCCATCACAGTTCCAACACTTGGTCCGCACAATATCCGTGTGATATCATCTGATTCATCAAGCCTATCATTCGCTTGGGAGGAAGTCCCATGTGGTTATCGAGGTGGGGTTATCACGTACGAGTATGAGTTAGGCATGTTAGGCAAACCATCAGATGCTTTCTTTGCTGCACGTGGAGCTACGTCATTGACATCTGCCACCATTGATGGACTGCAAGAAGGAATGGAGTACGAGTTTAGCGTCTTTGCCGTGAACGATGCCGGGCGCAGCGTTCAAGACTCAGTTACGACTATGACCCTTACTGGCGGTGGTGACGGTACGGCTACAAAGTTTTCATTGTTCAAACATTGAGGAATAAAAATTATTTTTATCTAACCGCGCGCGAATGTAATTCGAACGTACGTGATTGATTATCAGATTATAACTTTGCACGTGTCTTAAGCCTAAAAATACTGCTTGTAAGCTAAGGTCACGAATTTTCCGCAACCCAGGTTAAACGCGGAAAACGACATTTTGATGAAAAGAAGGAAAAAATGCACAAAAAACGTCCAAAACACCAAATGTATAAATAGTCTTGAATAAAACGATATAAATATTAAAAAACGATACGTAATAAAACAACAACAACAAAAATTAAATATAAAACTCAGCGATATAGAGGGTCGGCTACTGCTACAGTAGGCCTTGAAATAAATACAAACATGTCTATTAGTCTATTAGGCCTATACCTGTATTTCTCGAGATAGACTTTGAAAGTTGGGAAAAGGTGTCTGAAATATCTGGGTTTTTCTCCTTTTTTACAGCAACCACAGCCATCGCGCTTGGATTTGGTGTTGTTGGTGTTATTATCATTGGTCTTGCAGTATTCAATGGTTTCATCTATTTCCGTAACGTCATCCAACCGAGCAATATTCAGAGCTTTAACAACGCTCCCGCCGGCTTGGGGAATCTCCCAGGCGCCACGTCACCGTTTGAAATACAACGTCAAGGTCTAAGCGCTCAGTAAGTGTATGCGGTATTACATGTATATTTTTTGTTACCATAACGTTGACATTAAGTTGTGTGTGCAGTTCAAAAATGCACAGTTCTTGTATTGTCGTGTAGAAAATACTGGTAAATGCTCCATAATTAGAGCCAAGCGACCAGGGAGATACGTATGGGGGCACTGAGCGACACGTTTGGGAGTGCGCCCTCAATTAGACTGGAAATCAGATTTGTTTGCACCTACGTAATACTGAAACCGTTTACCTTATTTCGCCGTTTATCGTGTACAATTTCACGACATTTTCAGCACTACTAGCCACATAAATTTCAATCTAGCGCCGTCGTTCAACCCCGTTTAAGGGGGGGGGGGGGTATAGGTTGAAATGACCAAATGTTTGACAATGAATTTCACCACTTTCCCGGACTTCCACTAAGACATGTTATATACCAAAATGTCAAGCCTGACCCCTAGTTTAAAAAAAACATGTTTTGTTTTGTTCGGGTTGCCATGGTAACCAAGCAGGGCCTCTGATTGGCTAAACAGCTCAACGAACAGAACTCAATAAATAAATGTCGCATAATTACCATATTTGGGGAATGGTGCGTATGGACAATACGCACAAAACTATGAAGCCGGATTTTTTTCGCGGTTGCCATGGTAACCGGGAAGCGGCCAATCAGGGTATTTCGCAGCGCCATTTAAAAACGCAAGGTTGTTTTAAAGAAAACTCTTCATAGTTTTGTAGGCCTCTGTATGCTTAACATTTGTGCCAATTTCCATGGTCACACGACTTTTTGTTTTTGAGTTACGTTTGTTACGGTTTCGCACGTTTGCGCGTTTCCTTGTTTTGAGATATCAAGTGAAACGTATACAAAAATATTAAATTGCTTACAAAATTATAAATTGAAATATGAGATGAGAATAATTGTTCATATATTGAAAAGCTTGAATTTAGACACATTTTGAGTCAATTTTGATGAAAATCGCATGTAAATTAGGATTTTTATCGCGATTTTAAAGATAAGAAGCTTAAATATAGCCGGGTAAGAAAAAATAAAGAAAAACATAAGAAATGGCGTTGACTTAAAAATTTGATAAATAATTATGCGCAATGGATTAATTTAATATTATAGGTTTTCCCAGTTAGTTTAACACTATTTTCATTATATTTCATATCTCGTTAAGTTAGAATTCGTCCCCAAAATCTGACTTACGCATTTTGTTTGATAAATTTCGTCAATGAGCATTATATTTCAAAGTATGACCATTTCATTTAATTTATTGGTCATTCCTTTTCGTCAAGGAAGGATTGAATTCGTATCACCTGATGGGTAGCGGGTCTATGCACAAATATAATTCGTCTTTGTTCATTATTTTTAATACTTTTATCACATATATTCGTCAGGTGTTAGAAGAATAGGCCTACATATTATTGCAGGTTAGATTTGAACCACCGACATGTGTTCTTTTACCTTGTTGATTCAGATCCGAACAGACCTACATTTCATATCAGCGAACAAGAAAGAAAGAAGAAAAGAAAAAATATATATATATAAAACGTATAGGCCTATAGCTGGACTTTACATGCTTCTAGGCAGGACGTTCCACATGGGACGAAATAAAGTGAACTGAATATGAAACTATTTGATCAAAGACGAAATAAATGTATACATTAGTAGGTTACCGTTGTATCAGACGAAATGAAAGTGTGTTAGGACGAAATAAAATGAACATTAAATGAAATTCATTGCGCAAAATATGAATATACTTGACCAAAGACGAAATTTACTTTAACAAATGCAACCTTCAAAATTTTGGGACGAATTCAAACTTAACGAGATATGAAATATAATGAATAAAGTGTTAAACTAACTGGGAAAACCTATATTACCAAAAAAAGTATAGAAAATTACAATTGTTTAATTTATATATAATTTTAACTGAATTTGCTAAAAAACACAGGGTGAGCGTTTTCTACACACAAACGAATACAAAACGCCTCCGATTTTCGAAATTCCGTCAATTAAAGTGACCATAACATCAGAACTGAATATCCGATTTGACTCAATTAAAAAGCATTTTAAAGCTAAGACTCTTATCTCATTTTTTGTAAAGTAACTAAATTTTGAAATCCGGCCATCCTATATCCCCCCCCCCCCCCCCCCCCCCCCCTTAACCATACATTACAACACTTCAGGGTTCCTTCGTACCTCATCTATTGAATCATTTTGTTTGGCCCGGTTTCCTTTTTCTCAGCAATCTCTCAGTGCCCCCTTTTACTTCTGTAATTCTGGCGGTAAATGTATTATACTGAATACATTTCTGGAATAGACATGTATGCTTTTTTTAATAGTTCGGCGAGTTCGTGATAGGTAGGCCTTATAACCCTGACGTTGACACTACATTGAATATCTAAAGCTTATTATGTTAAAATGGCGTATAAAACCAAATTGAAAAACAATCGTTCCTTTTCGAGAAACCGCTTCAACATTGGGTCTCAGAAAACGGCTGTAACAATTTGACATTACTATTTACTATTTTCTTTTGTGTCGATTTTCATGTTTCAACAGATTTGGGTCTCTGTAAATGGCCTATGGACGCCCTCTACCGGCAGCTGGAAGATAATACGAGATCAGTAGACTCCTTGGTTTAGAATTCTCCACTATTTGATAGGGATGGATTTTCAAATTTTGATAGATTATCAACATTTGATAGATTATCAACATTTGATAGATTATCAACATTTGATAGATTATCAACATTTGATAGATTATCAACATTTGATAGATTATCAACATTTGATAGATTATCAACATTTGATAGATTATCAACATTTGATAGATTATCAACATTTGATAGATTATCAACATTTGATAGATTATCAAATTGTGATAGGCTATGAACATTTGATAGATTATCAAAATGTGATAGATTATCACAATTTTATAGATTATCAACATTTAATAGATTATCAAAATTAGATATGCTATCAAAATTTGATAGATATCAAAATTTGAGAGATTATCAAAATGTGATAGATTATCAAAATGTGATATATTATCGAAATTTGATCCAAATATGATAGACGAATTATTATTGCAAATAGGATACAGACACGGGAGATACATACATCATTCAGATTCACCAAAATGAAAATAATTATCAAGATTTGTTTGGTTTAGCAAGGGCTTTCATTTCGGGATGCGCTCCGGGCAATTACTTATACCAAAACTAGTTTATTCTTTAAAACCTGGACCTTCAGTATCACTGACCATGTTGTGGTATTTCGAGCTGTGTATACGGTAGGATCTATTAGGCGGGCAATTTTTCTTACGAAGGCCATTTCGGATATCTCAAACACTAAATATGATACCTTTCATCACTTTTACACTTAGAAATGCAGAAATAATTGCTTAAGGGGGGACTTAAGGAAGTTTTTGAATTTTGTGAGTGCTGTAATTATTGAACTATAATCAAATGCATATAAAAGTATACATTTTCTGGAAAGGAAATGGATCAGAGAATCCAAGTTTGGCGTCAATTTTGACCAAAAATGTTTTTTTGTTGTTGAGAAAATCACAACATTTACTTTTTTGACCAATTATTTTTAAACAAAGCTAACAAAAATATTGTTGAGTAAAAAATGGCCAAATCACTTGATGATGATGTAAAGACACTAATGAAGGGACGATTTGGTTTTTTTAACCTTATCTTGGAAATTTTGACCAAAAAGTGCCAAAAAACGTGGAAATATGGGGGGGGGGGGGGGGGGGTTACACTTTTTGTCAAAATTTCAAAAAAATATTGGATTAGGTTAAAGAAAATAAAAATCGTCCCTTCATTGGTGTCTTTACATCATCACCAAGTGATTTGGGCTTTTTAACTCACAATTATGTTTGTTAGCTTTGTTTAAATTAGATTCTCTGATCCGTTTCCTTTCCAAAAAGTATACTTTTATATACATTTGAGTCATAGTTCAATAATACAGCACTAACAAAATATATACAACAAAAACTTCCGTAAGTCCCTGGAATCGTTGATATAGCAAGATAATGCTAATTGTAATGTAATAGGGGCCATTTGGCTATCTAGCGACCATTTTGTTTATATGGTGGTCATTTTGTATATATGGTGGCTATTTTGCATTTTGTAAAAACATAATTATCATCATAATACTTGCCATTTGTGACTAAAATTATTGATATATGAAGCTTTAATGCAGACCATGTGTGGTCCAGTGGAACAGCGCAGGATTCATAACCATGAGGTTGTGAGTTCTAGCCCCGCCGTGGCCAACATGTTTGTATCATTGGGCAAGGTACTCTGTCTCAATTGCCTTGTCGACCCAAACGAGATTGGGAAGCTGTTAGGGGATATTACAATCTAAGTGTTGATACATTGTGCGCCGTGTCGGCCGTCAGGTAAATGAAGCGAAGTGATTGTGACGATTTCCTAATGGCATCAAAAATCCCGTGGTTCGGAAGTCACGAAGAAATGGTGGTCTTCCATCGGAAGAGCAATTATATACCCAAGCACGTAAAATGGTTACAGACTCTTTCGCAAAGAGTAGGGGATCATCCCGGTCTGTATTCTGTTCACACATCTAACGGACCCCAATAGAAATAAGCTATTATAGTCAAATTAATAATTGAACGATCAACCCGCACGCAGCACAAACATGATCGCGCATGATCGCGCCTGAAATTATCACGCTTACGGCTATGCGCGCTTCACGCAATGTACGCTGTTTCAAAATGTTCGTTCAATCATAATTCCGACTAGAGGCTTATTCGGTGATCCAGGGTCGAAGGTTCCAAATGTAATAAAATCGGGTATAGTTATATATAATTAAATTTAATTTGGGATGTTTGGTGGCAATTGGTTTTGTATATCGACCATTTTTATATGTAGAAAGCATAACATTATTCTTGACTATACTATTTGCTAATTATGACTAGGATACTAATTTAGATATAGCTAAAAATTATTCAATGCCATAGCGGCCATTTTGATCGATTGAAACGAGGAAAGTATCTAAAACTGAGAAAGGATTAGTGTCTGAATTCCACTTCAATTTTACTGACTCAGCTTGATCATGCAATATTGCTCGATTGCCAATTCATTTAAATGTTAAAGGAGGCGTCCTGCAAGCACAACATTGTGCATTATATGTTAGAAAACTATCGAGCCCAACTTGCGTAATTATACAGATCAAAACACTATACTTACATGTATGACAAAAATGAAAAAAACTGCAATCTCTCAACATGCAATATTTAAAATTCGTGGCAATTTAAAGTCCCGGTTTCGATGACGTCATAGTTAAACAATGCACATGCGCAAATTTGAGCACCGATAACCATGACGCAGCTAATTTTAAATAGTGCATGTTTAGAGATGGCAGTTTTTGTGATAAGTTTGATGTTTTGTTTTATATCATGATAGGCCTATTTTCAACCATGTGATAGTTTTTACTATCGTTATGGCTGGACAAGAATGATGTCATATCATGATATAAAACAAATATTGAATGCCTTTTGTTTGTGCAATAGTAAAACGATATCACTCGGTCCAATTTGGATTATTCCATTACACTCGGCTACGCCTCGTGCAATAGAAAAATCTAAATTTGACCTTGTGATATAGTTTTACTATTACACGCTCAGGCATTCAATATTTGTATACTATACAATTACACAATTTGTGTTAGATAATTATTTTTCTAAGAAATTATGTTCAATGTTGTCGTGTTTGTGGGACCTCTCTCTTTTAGCGCGGGTTTTTTAAAAGCACGTAATAGATATGACGCGCTCACTGACATCGAATCTCGATCAAATTCGATTTCGTGGCATTGCTTATGTCTGGGCGGCATTGCATATGTCTGGGCGGCTTATTATTTTGATTATAGAGGTGATCCATGTAGCCTTGCGCAACAGACTACAAAGAGGAATCGCACCCGGTCTATTCTACATTCAATAGAGGTTATCCAAGTAGCCGTGCTCAACGGACTACAAGGGGGAATCGCACCCGGCCTATTCTATATACAATAGAGGTTATCCATGTAGCCATGTGCAACGGACTACAAGGGGGAATCGCACCCAGCCTATTCTACATTCAATAGAGGTTATCCAAGTAGCCGTGCTCAACGGACTACAAGGGGGAATCGCACCCGGCCTATTCTATATACAATAGAGGTTATCCATGTAGCCATGTGCAACGGACTACAAAGAGGAATCGCACCCGGCCTATTCTATATACAATAGAGGTTATCCAAGTAGCCGTGCTCAACGGACTACAAAGAGGAATCGCACCCGGCCTATTCTATATACAATAGAGGTTATCCATGTAGCCATGTGCAACGGACTACAAAGAGGAATCGCACCCGGCCTATTCTATATACAATAGAGGTTATCCATGTAGCCGTGCTCAACGGACTACAAAGAGGAATCGCACCCGGTCTATTCTATATACAATAGAGGTTATCCATGTAGCCGTGCTCAACGGACTACAAGGGGGAATCGCACCCGGCCTATTCTATATACAATAGAGGTTATCCATGTAGCCATGTGCAACGGACTACAAAGAGGAATCGCACCCAGCCTATTCTATATACAATAGAGGTTATCCATGTAGCCGTGCTCAACGGACTACAAGGGGGAATTGCACCCGGTCTATTCTATATACAATAGAGGTTATCCATGTAGCCATGTGCAACGGACTACAAAGAGGAATCGCACCCAGCCTATTCTATATACAATAGAGGTTATCCATGTAGCCGTGCACAATGGACTACAAGGGGGAATCGCACCCGGCCTATTCTATATACAATAGAGGTTATCCATGTAGCCATGTGCAACGGACTACAAAGAGGAATCGCACCCAGCCTATTCTATATACAATAGAGGTTATCCATGTAGCCGTGCTCAACGGACTACAAGGGGGAATCGCACCCGGTCTATTCTATATACAATAGAGGTTATCCATGTAGCCATGTGCAACGGACTACAAAGAGGAATCGCACCCAGCCTATTCTACATTCAATAGAGGTTATCCAAGTAGCCGTGCTCAACGGACTACAAGGGGGAATCGCACCCGGCCTATTCTATATACAATAGAGGTTATCCATGTAGCCATGTGCAACGGACTACAAAGAGGAATCGCACCCGGCCTATTCTATATACAATAGAGGTTATCCATGTAGCCGTGCACAACGGACTACAAAGAGGAATCGCACCCAGCCTATTCTATATACAATAGAGGTTATCCATGTAGCCATGTGCAACGGACTACAAAGAGGAATCGCACCCAGCCTATTCTACATTCAATAGAGGTTATCCAAGTAGCCGTGCTCAACGGACTACAAGGGGGAATCGCACCCGGCCCATTCTATATACAATAGAGGTTATCCATGTAGCCATGTGCAACGGACTACAAAGAGGAATCGCACCCAGCCTATTCTACATTCAATAGAGGTTATCCAAGTAGCCGTGCTCAACGGACTACAAGGGGGAATCGCACCCGGCCTATTCTATATACAATAGAGGTTATCCATGTAGCCATGTGCAACGGACTACAAAGAGGAATCGCACCCAGCCTATTCTACATTCAATAGAGGTTATCCAAGTAGCCGTGCTCAACGGACTACAAGGGGGAATCGCACCCGGCCTATTCTATATACAATAGAGGTTATCCATGTAGCCATGTGCAACGGACTACAAAGAGGAATCGCACCCGGAATATTCTATATACAATAGAGGTTATCCATGTAGCCATGTGCAACGGACTACAAAGAGGAATCGCACCCGGCCTATTCTATATACCAAGCATGTGCAACCTTTTCTACCACACGGGCCGCATTGTGATTTTGAGATCTATTCACGGGCCGCAGTGATTATCAAACATTCCAAAACACGTCCGGAGGAGGAGTAATAGGAGAGGGGAAGTCCATTGCTCATGGAATACCCGCTTCTCTTCCTGTAATTTCCTCTTTATACTCGCTATTACTGCTGCAAGGGCCATTTTAACCAGGGATTTTATCACGCAATCACACCTTGAGTTATATTTACTAAATGCAGCGCGTTACCCTACTAATTATAAGGGAGCACACCATTAATCAATCCGCCATTTGTGTAAAACTAGGGAGTTCCGCATCAATGGGAATTCTAGGATTGCTTCGCGGGCCGAAGATTAGAGGTCGGCGGGCCGCATGTGGCCCGCGGGCCGCAGGTTGCACACGCTTGCTATATACAATAGAGGTTATCCATGTAGCCGTGCTCAACGGACTACAAGGGGGAATCGCACCCGGCCTATTCTATATACAATAGAGGTTATCCATGTAGCCATGTGCAACGGACTACAAGGGGGAATCGCACCCGGCCTATTCTATATACAATAGAGGTTATCCATGTAGCCGTGCTCAACGGACTACAAAGAGGAATCGCACCCGGCCTATTCTATATACAATAGAGGTTATCCATGTAGCCGTGCTCAACGGACTACAAGGGGGAATCGCACCCGGCCTATTCTATATACAATAGAGGTTATCCATGTAGCCGTGCTCAACGGACTACAAGGGGGAATCGCACCCGGTCTATTCTTTATACAATAGAGGTTATCTATGTAGCCGTGCACAATGGACTACAAAGAAGAATCGCATCCGGGCTATTCTACATTCATTTGAAAATGGTACAAAACGTCCAATTCATTGCATAAACCGTGTTACCAAAATTGGTAATCGGGTAACATCAATGTCATTGTATTGACATTGCAATGACATTACAATGTCCATTCTAATGTGAGCTGTACTGTAGTATCAAAAAAACAGGTGTGTCTTCTTAAAATCTTAAACACAGTTATAATTACTGACAAGATTGCAGCCAATTGGTTAAATGAAGAATATCTCTTGTAAACTAACCGATATTGTAAGATACTGGACCATAAACGGAATACATTGCGCTATTTTCCGTAAATTGCATAACGCTAGTAGAATATCGAGTTTGGAGTTTACATTTTCTAGTCGGATATCTAGTTTGGAGTTCACCTTGTATTCCCAGCCTCCTCCATTATCCACACACCCGGGTTTGTTTGATTTATTCTTTTAGATAATTATGCTTTCTAGGGTGTCAAAATTCATAACATTCATAACTTAAATGGTCCAGGACCATATAATTGGGCTAGAATATCATACGTGGACACCAACCTTTCTCGGTTTATACCCCTTTATTGTGGTTCACACACCGTTCTCGGTTTAAACCCCATTCTTGTGGTGTTCACACACCGTTCTCGGTTTAAACCCCTTTCTTGTGGTTCACACACCGTTCTAGGTTTTGGATACCTGTCTGTGTTACATTCTGTTCGCGGTTTTAGATATCTTTCTCGTCTGTACATACATATCTCAGCTAAGGGGGTGGTGTTAACCCAAAAATTATTCTGTTGATCTATTAAAGGTAGATGACCCGATTTTCAACTGAATGTTTTCTATTTTACATGAAAGGTCATCCTTAAAATTGTTGCATTCCACAAAGTTTGAGTTGCATAACTCCAATGGTTCTATTTTTAGAAGCGCAAGGTCAAAAGACATGTGCCCATTGAGTAGTACACAGACTGGTTGGTGGTTAACCACCTTTGGCAGTAATTCACCACATTTTAGCCTATAATTTCCAAATGAAATATTTCTGGCCCCTAATATTTTACAGACATAATGAGAAAATATGGGGATTCTTCTGATACCAAAATATCTTGATGTGAAAAAAAATCATAGCCCCAAAAAAGTGATCGGGTCATATACCTTTAAATGTGATGTAAATAAAAGTATACATTTTTGGAAAGGAAATGAGTCGGAGAATTTTCAAAACAAACAAACAAACAATTCAAGAGAAAGTGTGTTAAAAAAAACCATTTTTGATCAAAATTCAAAAGATCAGCATTTTGTTAGTGAAATTTGATTCCAAAATGGATTCTCTGACTCATTTCCTTTCCAAAAATGAATACTGCATCATAGTTCAAAAGTTAATAGCACTTGATACATTTCATATTTTCGGGGTTAACACCCCTTAAAAAAGAGGGTCTTATAAGAAAATCCTGCTGAAAGTAGTACAAGTTATGTGACTTGAATTTAGCCCTCTCTTGTTTTTCTTAAAAGACCCTTTATTTTTTAATAACACATTATGCACGTTTTAGTTAGATTGAATTTCTTTTTTAACACTTTCCACGCGGCTATTGGTTTAACATATTCAAAACAGATTTTTTACCTTGCCAACTTTCTAGGTCTTTCGCAAGGATTACATAACCAATCCTAGGCATGTTTGTACTTATTTCAATGCATTTTCTTATGATGATTCCAAATATGGTAATTACATTCAAGAATGTTGACATTTTTGAAACATTTTGTGAAGTTTTGGAATGTCGTCTGCAGACGCCTGCCGCGTGGAAAGTGTTAAAGGTAGATGACCCGATCACATTTCGATTTTCAACTTGAAGTTTTCTATTCTACATGAAAGGTCATCCTTAAAAAAGTCGTGTTCCAAAGTTTGAGTTGCATAGCTCTAATGGTTCTTATTTTACACGCACAAGATGCTGTGAACTGTACCCATTGAGTAGTACACAAACTATATCGGTGGTATACCACCATTCGCGGTAATTCGACGTTATTTCATCGATTTCTCCGTAATTATACCGATTTTGGCCGTCAAATTTCAGTATGATGATGAGAAAAATACGAGCTTTCATATGATATGAAAATCTCCGTATGTTTGAAATAATTCTGTGTTACGAAAATGTGATCGGGTCATCTACCTTTAAGGTATGCTTATATATACTCCATGTATCAGACGACCTGCAGCTACTCTAAGGGAGTGTTCATAAATACTTTGGGGTGGACATTTTTGAGCCTCGGACATATTTTTTTTCTTGATCCCCCCAAGCACCGTTATTTTTTCTTCTTGATCCCCCCTTCTATGGTAATTTTTGTTTGATCCCCCCTGTATGTCTAAGTTACCGAGCATTATTAGATTCGACCGGTCACGAAGCGTGTAATTGTAAAAATGTGGATTCTTTTATGCGCAAAGTGCGGACAAATGTGATTTTTTTTGCGCGCGCGCGAAGCGCCAAAAAAAATCTGATTTTTTTGTTTGATCCCCCTTATTAAGTACAATTATTTTTTAAAAGGGGGGACATTTTTTTCTGACCGCCCCTCCAATTTGTCCAACCCCCACACCAAGGTATTTATGAACACTCCTTAACACAGGATTTGTATTGTTCTGAGGGAAAGCCTTGTTGGCGCTGTAGTGATACTATTATTGTAGGTATATGTAGTGGTGCTAAGCATGCTGGACTGCGCAAGGAATCCTCTTTGGTCAACACCAGTAACAACCTCGGTTTACTCTTTCATTGTGAATTATTGTTTTTAATTATAAATACATTAAAGGCCCGACTGTTCTATTTGCTGGTTAGTAAGCGAGACTAAGGTGGATACAATGTGTTGAACCAAGGTCCAAATACTATGTTTCTCGTTTTCTCGATGAGATTTTTGGGATAAGGTGTACTTTAGGTCCCAGATACAGGTATACCAGTATCGTTCAATATTGGAACATAACATTTGCCAGTATCGATCGATACTGGTACCAAATGGTGTTCCGGTGTCGAGCGATACTGGATCGTGCTGATGTTCCAATATAGGGCGATACTGGTACACATGATACCAGTGAGATTTGTCCCAGTATTGAACGATGCGGGTACATAATTATGCTTCAGTATCGCCCGATAAAGCACATTCTATACACTCAAAAAATGATCTTTGCGTCAAGTAATTGTGACTCAAAAATGATTATTTGTAAATACTCAATTCAATAATTTGTTAATGTTACTCAAAAAACATAAGTACCATTGACTCAAATTGACAAAAATGAGACTAACATAATTTATTCGAGTAATGTTAACAACACAAACGTATGGATATTAAGTACCGGTAAAAAGGACAAGAAATAAGTACAAATTACTCATTTAACGAATTGCTGCTGTTACTTAATTCAACCGTTTTGTTGCATTTATTGATACCTTTGAGTAAACCAGACTGAAATCGATGAAAATTAATCAAACTCAATCAATTCAAGTTATAACAGCAAAATAATTCATAAAACCAACAAGGACAAAAAGCAACATTGAAATAAATGTAATTTATGAGTAGCTATTACTCATTTCTAACTCAAATAAATTACTTGTGTTTTATTACTAAAAATATCCAGTATCTTCTACATATATATTTTGAGTTACAGCAATCGATAAAATTACGTTAGGTCAACGAGATAATAACTTGACCTATACTTAATATAAATGATTACAACCAAAAAGATCAGATGAACATTTGAGTATAACGAGCAATTTATTTTAAGTATTACTAAAGCAAATCGTTTGAGTTCACTCAAATTACTCAAATAATGTAGTAACAACTCATGTTTCCAAAAATCAGTCTGGAGCTAATTTGCATAATATCACTCGGCCTTAGATTAGCCAAGTAAATTGCGCAAATCGCTCAAATAGCTCATTAGCATAATTGCAATGGTACAAAAATTAGCACCGGCGCTCATATGTACCATTTCAATTATGCTAATGAGCTAATTTGCACCTTTTATTCATTTAAACCTATTATTTTTCTTAAAATAAGTAGATTAATTAATTTAACACCATGGAATGTGTATTGATATGTATGCATATTCTCCACTTGTTATGAAATGGAAATGAATGTTCTCTAAAATAATGTAAATGCAAGTACATTGTGCAAGAACATACACATCAAAGAGTCAATGCCCTGCAGCCCCCAACCACCATACCCTGGTTGCCAAGCGATAAAAAATGTGCGATAATTAGTAGCTTCTACATAATAATATTGAGTTACGGCAATCAATATACTAATGTTTGGACAATGTGATAATAATTTGTCCTACCTAATATAAATGAGTTCAACCGTAAAAAAAGTATGACTTTGCTCAACCTAATCAAATCATGTAGTAACAACTGAATACTTCTTGTGGTTACTAAATAAAAATGAGTACAACCCAATGGTTGTTTCTATCATTTGAGTAAAGTCAACTTAAAAAGGATAGCCAACTTCTACACATATAACTTAAGTTGCAGCAACTTGATAATGGCGTAGGACAAACTTGATAATATCTTCGTATACTTACTTGATATAAATGAGTCCAACAAGGTAGTTCAATTTTGAGTAAATGTTGTAAACTTATTATGAGTACACTGATTACAATATTTTGAGTTAGCTGAACTAAAATTACCTAATTAGTGATGACTTCAAATATTACTTATAATAATTACTCAATAAATTTTTTAAGTGTAACCCGGTCACACTTAATTTTATTGAGTAAATGCAGCAAATTATTTTTTTGAGTGTACGAACGATACTGGGTGTTCCAGTATCGCCCGATACTGGCACATTCTATACGAACGATAACCGGGTGTTCCAGTATCGGACGATACACTTTTTCCGACAAAAATCGCGTTATAAGGGGTGGTTTTAGATGGGGTGCATTACGCAAGTAATGCGTTATGGTGTGGAAAAACGATCATATCATTATTTTTCAGGAAAAGAGTAATTCAATGATTTTTTTTCAAAACATGGATTTATTTGTACTCGTTTAGGCGGTCATATGGGAGGGAAATTCCTCGAAACTTATTTTTTGGTGGATTTTGGAGAAAATATGCAGTTGCATATAGGGTGAATTTAGTGACAAACTTTTCGTCCCGCATGCTTACAGCGTTACATGCTTACTGCCCCCCCCCCCCCCCCCCCCCCCCCACACGAGGTAATCTCATGAGTGCAGTGCTTAGGGTAGCACCATAGTGTCGGCTGTTATATATGTTACTCCTATTGCATTATTTTGTACCACACACACTGTCCAGTATTGAACGATGCAGGTACATAATTATGCTTCAGTATCGCCCGATAAAGCACATTCTATACGAACGATACTGGGTGTTCCAGTATCGCCCGATACTGGTCCAGTATCGCCCGATACTGGCACATTCTATACGACAGATAACCGGGTGTTCCAGTATCGGACGATACACTTTTTCCGACAAACATCGCGTTATAAGGGGTGGTTTTAGATGGGGTGCATTACGCAAGTAATGCGTTATGGTGTGGAAAAACGATCATATCATTAATTTTCAGGAAAAGAGTAATTCATGGATTTTTTTTTCAAAACATGGATTTATTTGTACTCGTTTAGGCGGTCATATGGGAGGGAAATTCCTCGAAACTTATTTTTTGGTGGATTTTGGAGAAAATATGCAGTTGCATATAGGGTGAATTTAGTGACAAACTTTTCTTCCCGCATGCTTACAGCGTTACATGCTTACTGCCCCCCCCCCCCCCCCCCCCACACACGAGGTAATCTCATGAGTGCAGTGCTTAGGGTAGCACCCTAGTGTCGGCTGTTATATGTTGCTCCTATTGCATTAATTTGTACCACACACACACTGTCCAGTCACATCAAAATGGTGCACTTGTCGGCTGTTACATGTGGCTCCTATTCCATTAATTTGTACCACACAATATTGGGCTTGGGGTGGAATAAACTGTTATCCTTTATAGCATCCATAATTGTTCTAAAATTGTCCATCCCACTATTATAGTACTGATATTTACCTAACACAACGAGTCCCTGGCCAGGCGCTTTGATGTTGGCTAATCCCTAATCAATAACCGATACGAAAAATCTGAGATAAACATTTCATGAGCAATATCCATTCGAATTTTATGAATGAGGTACCAAACTAAACTACGGAGAACAAATATGCTCATGAAATAAATCTCAGATTTTTCGTATCGGTTATTGATTTGGGATTAGTGTGTGATTACGCATTGAAAATGTGTGTGTACCGACTCCCTGTCGATACCTGTTAACCATTCATCCCCATCATGCCCATACTTGACAAACCAATTCTAATGCAACTTTGTTGTCGTTACTTGTGTTTATTGAAATCATCATAACATCAGAAGTATCAATTCGATCTTTATGAATGAGGTATCAAACTACGGAGAAGAAATTTGCCCATTTAGATTTTTTGTTCCGATTATTGAGTTTGGATTAGCCAACATCAAAGCACCTGTGGTCAGGGACTTTTTGTTCACATACAAATAGACCTACCTACATGCGGTACTTCATATTGTTTTGTTAACACCATTAACATTAGGTCCAGACAAATGCATCACTTTAATGTGACTGTTACACATATTATATTATCATTATTGTATTATTATTATTATATTCTTTTTTCATTATTCATTAAGGTTTTGTGTTGTTTCTTTCCATAGGGTTTTTGTATGTTATTCTAAAGTTTTTAAAATAAAATTAACTGAAGGGAATTTGTTCTAGTCGTTCTGATTCTTTATAAATTGGATTTAAATGATCATTAACACTTTCCACGCGGCCATTATTTTTATTAACCTTTCAGAAACCTTTCATAACTTTCAAAAGTCTATCTCAATGATTGGTGTACCAATACCTCAATACTAGGCATATTTGCACTTATTTAATTGCATTTCCTATGGTGATTTCAAATATGGTAATTAAATTAAACAATTTTGACATTTTTGAAACATTTTGTGACATTTTGGAATGTCGTCTGCAGACGCCAGCCGCGATGAAAGTGTTAAAACGTTTCAAAATAATCCGTTGAGCCACCAATGTTGCATACACTTTTATTACACCTGGCCATGTGTTTTGAAATCGCCACCCTTCCCGTTGCATGTCCAGATTTTTACATTTTACACCATCTGAGATTCGAATTAGCATATCGCAATAACTACTTGTTCTACCCCATAAAAAGTATATATTTTCTGAACGGTAATCTCACAAGAAATCCAAATATGCGATTGGAATTTTGTATAGAACCTAATGGTAACATCATGTGATTAAGAATGTTCAAATTTTTGATTTTCATATTTTGATTAAAGCTCAATGTTTTTTTATTCCTATCTCAATCATCATTTTACTGTGCATATTAGTTCCTCATGCAATTTACCCATCAGAACATAATGGTTGTCAAGGGTAACTTGATGAAATATACTATATCGGGAAGTAAATGAGCGCAAATGTTTACATTTTATATTTATTAGAGTTTTCACATATTTTTTTCTTTCTATTCACCCTATCCTGATTTAAGTGGGATTTTTGAATTCCCCTATTTGAGAGCTTTCCAAAAATGTATAATTTTGCTATCATCGGTTGAATAATTCTGTTGTTATAGTCATGTATGTAAACCGATGAATTAGGGCAAGTTCACTGTGTAGTGAATAGGGGAAAAGCCAGTACAATGCAATCGATACGTGATTACAATTGTTACATAAAATAGTTGACACGTTTGTTGAAACAGAAACTTATAGAATATACAACAATCTATAAAATGAGAGCAAAATCATGTATGTACCATACAGAAATGAGGAGTTATTGTAATTTGAACGTAGAATTGGGAACATTTTCTATATTCCCCATAGAGATTGTTGCCACCGCCACCGCCGCCACCGCCACCGCCGACACCCCTGACTTTCGAAATATAATCAATCATATCTCAGCCAAACAGTTATAGAAATACCTGATTTATTCACACAGTGTAGCTAGATAAATGGGCTTTCAAATGACACCTAAACCATAGCTCTACCACATTTAGTTGTTGAGTTAATAGAGAGAGATTGATGATTCGTCACCAAAAATGCAACGCCGCCACCCTTTTTGGGTGGTCAGATCAAAACACATGGCCACCTACGGCGCAGGTCCATCAATTGCATGCGCTGAAAAGGTAGTGACTATATACAGGGTGTATCCAAAAAAAATAGGACACTTTTTCATGACGGTGTAATAATTGATATAATCATTGGACCATGACCAATTTAGTCTCAATGTAAAGCTCAATTAATTATTATGATATCCTGAAAATATGAGATCAATCCGATGAAAAATAAGAAAACTAGCATAATTTGCGTAAACCATGTCATTTACTGGTTTGTACAATGGGATTTACATGTATAGACCAGTAAATAACATAGTTTACGTTTCAATACGTTACAATAATTATGAACATAGAAAATAATCTATCAGTCAATAGCAAAGATTAGTTTGGTAATCCATTTAATTCTGGCACAAATCAATACTGGCTAACCAATCCACAAATCAGATGCATGCATATTCTGTGCAAATTAAAAAAGTTCTCGCACCCACTGTAGATGGATGGTTCATTAGCATGATAAGAAGTAGAATTGGCATAAATAGTGTGCACGTTCATGTTACTCTACTGTTACTGTGTGAATGACCATTGTACATACTACAACACAGACTGCCTTACCTAATAGGTCACAATTTCCTTAATTAATGATGGATTTTTTCTCATCTTTTCAGTATTTTATCTTTATCGGTTGTACTTTACATTGAAATAAAAATTGGTCATGCTTCAGTGATTTAACAAGGATTTAAACCATCATCAAAAAGTGTCCTAATTTTTTTGATACACCCTGTACACTCCCGTCTTGTAGCGATTTTCTATGAGGTGACCTATGATGTCATGTATTTACAAATGGGACACCCTCTGTTGTTTCCCTCCAGGCAGAATATACAGTAAAGTTAATGAAGACAACATGAAATTTCTTTGTAATGAATTGTAAAACTCATTTAGTTTTAGGGTTTTTTTGTGAAATGCGATAACTTATAGCATTCCTAAGCAAGTTTAAAGACAGTTTTGATAACAATTTGCTGTGACACAACAATCTAGTTAGAAACCTGATCTGGTCTATGTAAACTATAGGAACTCTTGCCCGGTGTGTTTTGTCTCAAACCAACAGAGGGCGTCCTAAATGTCAACAAATGTCACCTCATCTATAGACAGCCCCTTAAGCATGTTAAGTATGTGACAAGTTGATTTTTTTTCGGGGAGGGGGGAGGGGGGGGGGGGGGGTGTGTAAACATCCACTGGTTAGCACGGGGGGTCATGTAATTTTCAGTTTCATTTCCATCATAAATAATGAACGGTCCCTTAGACCCGGATGTAAATCTAAAACCATTCAAAAATCGCCGAAAACGCATGTACAATTCCCTTTATGACATGGAAATAGGATACAAATAATAGAAATAGCTACAATCGGCTTTGCATAACAACATAAGTCTCATTAGTTGATACAAAACCACAAACTAGTGCTGAAATACTGTTTAATTAAGTTGTTTACCTAAAATCGTGACGATCACTGCGTCCTATTTCACCACGCGCGCGACTTTATGTATATCGCGCGCGTCTTCCTTGATAAATGCGATGGTCCATATATGAAGTGTTACATGTGTATGATGTCATGTCGGAGACTGGCTCTTATGCACAGTGGGGGTATAGTGCCAAATCTGTAGGACTACTCCACGGGTTCGGTTCTCGGGTTGGTCGGCTCTCGGGTTGGTCGGTTCTCGGATGGGGAGCAATTTGTCTAGGATTGTCTAGGATTATGGACAGAGTAGTCCTAAAGGTAGGACTAACACCAGTCCATGAGTCGTCTGTAGCATAAGCATACACCATGTGCCGGCTACCGCTAGGTGCGTGTCTATGAATAGTATCCGCCGGGCATCGCATGTTGTTTACACATGTGATCCTAATGTTATGAAAATAAATTACAAGTCTTTTGAGCTGTTTTTTCAATAAAACATAAAAAGGAACACTCCTATTGTGTTTCTCAAACACAGACTCTTTTTTTGTATATCAATTTGTGTTTTACTTTTCTTTTTTTGTATATCAATTTGTGTTTTACTTTTCTTTTTTTGTATATCAATTTGTGTTTTACATGTGTTTTTTGTTTTAATATCAATTTGTGTTTTATACATGTTTTTTGTGTATATCAATTTGTGTTTATATGTATCGTTTTTTGTACATTAATATGTGTTTTTACCTATATTTGTATATCAATTTGTGTTTATATGTGTTGTTTTGTATATCAATTTTGTGTTTTGACGTGTCGTTTTTTTGTATATCAATTTGAGTTTTTATGTGTCATTTAATTAATAATTGTTTCTACATATCAAAATACCAATAGAACACTATCTGCAAACACACAATGAAAACAGATGGAAAATTAGTTTAAACAAACCGCGACATGTGTACAACGGGTAACAGACACAAAAACATATACAAAACACAACCGACCGACGCGAAATGGTTCAGAAATCACGTGACGTGTTCCGAAGCAGTCCTACGTGCTGTGAATATCGGCATCCGTCAAGGGAGCACCACACCAAATATCTTTCTCATTGAAATACGTGTAAAAGTGCCATATTTCAAGACACCTTTTCTACCCTCCATATATGTGTCACCTATGACCATTTTCGGTAACATCTCAACTTTAATTTAAGCCTTGTTTCATGAGGGGTTATTAACCTAAATTTTCCGCTACGGACCTGAACACAGCGCCCTCACTTTTTCACGTTTTCTGGCATGCCTGTTCACCATTTACTCAGGTGCTTTACGCCCTGGGCACTATTTAGGTTGATAAATTAAAAATATCGTATTTTATCATTGTAGGTGCAACGGATAGGTCCCATTCGTTCATTTAAATACAAACATACCATCCCCGGAGAAACAAATTGCCCGAAAACCTCACATTTACAAGCCTAGTCTTCGTGCTTTTCCGGAACTACTACAGGATTACACGAATTGCGCATTGATTTGGTGCAGTGCTAGGAGGGAGCACTACTCTAAATCCTTACGCGTTTGGTGTATGGTTCGGAGAAATGGTACCTATATCACTTTTGATCATCGTCCCAGGGAAGCAAATCGAAGTAAATCTTGCACACGATAGAATAGATTAACCAGCATTGCTAATGTGGTCAAATAATAAATACTGCCAACTTTTAAAACGAAGGATTCCCTCTATAATCATGATGTGATCAATGCTAACTAGCAGGGGCGTCCACAGACCCTTTTGAATGGGGTGGGGAGAGGGTGTAGAGTAGAGGACCCGATTGCCGACAAGCACCCCCACCGACAATTTTCTTTTACAGACTCCAAAAATCTAACTTTTGGAGGGGATCTATAATATTTTGGAATTTTTTATTGGATAATATATTAAATGTCAGTAATGTTTGGCCAACCTCCCCCAAGCACATAATTGCCAACCACAAACCCCTCCCCTCCCATTCACAAAATGCCTCCCCCAACACAAAATCCCTCTCCAACCACAAACACTCTAACCCACCCCACCCATTAGGCATATAGGCCTACCCTCGACTCCATGCATCCACGCCACCAACCATCTTCCACCCCAAACCCCCTCCCTTCCCATCTCCACCACAAACCCCTCCCCTCCAATTCACAAAACCCCTCCCCATCCCTATGCTACCACAACCCATTTACCATCATAATCCCCCACCCCTTCCCAACACAACCCCTCCCTACACGGCGTTTTCCCCCCTCAAAAACATCGATCGAAGTTTACAAGTTTGTTTGTTGAGCGAAATATGTATTTTCCAGGGATTCCCCTGATTACAACGAAATAACAAAGCGAAGGGGTATCCCTAAACAGACGATCGACAACAAAACATGCATCCCCACCAAAATGTCACGAAAATCAACGCAAGAACAAATTACCAGTATCAGTTGCCCCTCAGTTAATAAAGAAAGATAATAATATTCGATTTTAATAAGGAAACGAACATAAATGATTCTACGAAGTCGAATTTTAAGTTCAAAATCCGACACCGCAAAAAGTTATTTTTCACGCAAACGCGCCATTTTGAACTAGGCTATTCGGCAAAAGTTCGTGAATTCAATCTTGATAAATTACATTTTCTCAGAAACCCACAAACCCCTCCCCTCCCATTCACAAAATGCCTCCCCCAACACAAAACCCCTCTCCAACCACAAACACTCTAACCCACCCCACCCATTAGGCATATAGGCCTACCCTCGACTCTATGCATCCACGCCACCAACCATCTTCCACCCCAAACCCCTTCCCTTCCCATCACCACCACAACCCCCTCCCCTCCCATTCACAAAATCCTTCCACCACAAAACCTCTCCCCCACCACAAACACCCTTCCCACCTCACCCCTAGGCCAAACCAGTGGCGTAACTAAACTTTTTCATGGGGGGGGGGGGGGGGGGGGGGGGGGGCAACAGTGACTTGAAATGGGGGTGGGGGCTCCTAATGGGGGGCTCCATTCCACACCAACACCGATTGATTTAATTTAGGGGGCAAGCGGGGGGGGGCAAGGGTTCCAAGTGGGCCCCCCCCCCCCGCTGGTTACGCCACTGATGAGGCCAACCCTTCCCCACCCCATGCATTCACGCCACCATCCGCCTTCCCTTCCCCACCATAAACCCTCTCCCCTTCCCCACCACAAAACCCCTCCCCCAACCACAAACACTCTACCCTCCCCACCCCATGCATCCACAACCCTCCCCATCACAATCCCCCATCCCCTTCCCATCCCCACCACAAACCCCTCCCCTCCAACTCACAAAACCCCGCCCCACCCCATGCTACCACAACCCCTTTACCATCACAATCCCCCACCCTTCCCACCACAACACCCTCCCCACCACAACCCCATCCCCTCCCATTCACAAAAACCCTCCACCACAAAGCACACCCCCACCACAAACACGTACCATTCCCACCACCCCTAGGCTAACCCTTCCCCTCACCATGCATCCACGCCACCATCCCCCTTCCCCACCACAAACCCTTGCCCTCCACCACAACCCCCACCCACCCCTAACCCCCTCCCCAACCACAAATACCCTCCCCATCACTAACCCCCTCCCAACCACAAACACCATCACCATCTCATCACAAACACCCTCCTGGCCCTACCCAACACCCGGGCCCACACTTCACACCAAAATTTACATGGTTGCACTGCCATGTGGTCTACCGCTACTCCACCTCGCCATTCTGGTTCACAAACATAGGCTTATTCAACTCATAAGTTCGAGAACTAAGATATTTTCCCCACATAATTTAAATTCTGTGATTTTGCGGACTGCTGTTATTTACAGCTCGTAACTCTAGTCACGTGGATTTTGACCTCTTTGGCAAGTAAGTTTGTGTCGATCGTTTTGTGTCGACCGTTTTGTGTTGATATCATTCTGTGTTTATATCATTTCGTGTTTGTATACACTACTGTGCCGGTCGTTTTGCGGTGTCTATACGATTTTGTGTTTGTTTAAACTAATTTACCAGTCGTTTTGCGTTTATCAAAAATCGACACGTCAAATCACAAATACGTAAAAACACAAATTGCTATACAAAACAACACATATAAACACAAATTGATATATAAAAAATAGGTAAAACACATATTAATGTACAAAAAACGATACATATAAACACAAATTGATATACAAAAAACAAACATATAAAACACAAATTGATATTAAAAAAAAACCACGTGTAAAACACAAATTGATATACAAAAAAACTATGTAAAACACAAATTGGTATACAAAAACAATATTAATTTTGACCCAAACGGCGTGCCATACAGACGAGAAACACGTAGTTTGTTTTACCTGGTCTAAATATCAATCACATCAGATTTTGAATGTGTACGCCAGTGCAGCTTCTAAAAACAAGAGATAAAGGCCTCCCTTACATGTATATTCGAGAATGTTTGTAACTTTGTTTGCATAACTCCAGATAAAATGAGCCATTTTGGAAAATGTAAACAGTTTGAAAAGGTGAAACCATTGGCTACCTCCATAAAGTTTCTGCATATGATACCATGTTTACTTTGTTCCAAAAACAGTGGCACTTACTTTTATTGGATTTGTACGGATAGCATTTTTCCTTTTCAGAAAAGTTTCAATTTCTTAAAATGTATAATTGTGTGGGGCTGTTACACAAACAAAATTGTATAGGAGTTTGAAAATTGCCACTGTTTCTGAGAGCATCGTTTTGGGGAAATGAGACAATTTTGGGAAAAGTAAGTTAAACATTATATTGGAATGAAAAGGAGCAACTCTCTGTGGGAAGTCAATCACTTATGGGCCATTCCACAAAAATGGGACCACTTCAGCTTTGGAAAATTATGAAAATAAATTGTTTCAAATCTGCTTACTTTGATTGTTTTTGATGACCCAATATGCTAAAGTTACTAGAACAATAATGTTTGCGAACACCACTGCTCGAAACCACGAAAACGCACGAAACCATGTAATTCAGGTGTCTTATTATGTTTTTTCACTCGGTGAACGGCGTTATCTAGTGTCATATTGCATTAGCAGTGTCATTGCATCCCTAACTAAGTCCGAATATGATATAAAAATTATTGTTTTTTGTCGTTGAGAGGTCTCCCCATAACAATATTTGACAAGCTATGCGACAAAGAATGAATTTCATTTTTTAGCCTCAACAAATCTTTTGCTATGAATCAACGCTTTTGACAACTATGTGCTTTCAATTTTGTACCTTTTTCCAAAACTTGTTTTGTCAATTTTATTCTAGTAGAAGAATATTCCCTTCTGTAATGTATCAATTGTTATATTTTCTTTAAGCCCAACATTGAAATTGTATGTCATTATATAAAGATAACTTTATATGCTATTTTTAATGGTATTATTCTTGGATAACGCCGTTCACGTGTATGATAGTTATGGGATAGAAACAAAGATAAAACAATTGAAACTGACATAAATCATGTAGCTGTTGCAAAAACTTTATTTGTTTTATCAATTTTATTACTAAAAAAATGATTTAAACCATACATTTGGGATGAATTTCCCAATATTGACCGTCAAACAGTAGTCAAATATTTAATTTTCACTTTAAAGGTAGATGTTCCGATTTTCAACTTGAAGTTTTCTATTCTACATGAAAGGTCATCCTTAAAAAAGTCGTGTTCCAAAGTTTGAGTTGCATAGCTCTAATGGTTCTTATTTTAGACGCACAAGATGCTGTGAACTGTACCCATTGAGTAGTACACAAACTATATCGGTGGTTACCACCATTCGCGGTAATTCGACGTTATTTCATCGATTTCTCCGTAATTATACCGATTTAGGCCGTCAAATTTCAGTATGATGATGAGAAAAATACGAGCTTTCATATGATATGAAAATCGCCGTATGTTTGAAATAATTCTGTGTTACGAAAATGTGATCGGGTCATCTACCTTTAAATGTTTTATATAGCTTGCATTTTCGTTTTAAAAGGGGTATGTACCATTACATTAACTATTATATTAAATTACATGCACACTGCATCGCATATTGTGAAGTTGTTCTCTTTTTTATTATTGATAATGGACATTTTAGGGTGAATTCCGTTATTCCTGTGAACAGCGTTATCCATGGTTATCCTGACATACACACGCGCAATAAGCCTGAAGAAAACACATGCTCAATACTTGCTCAATAGAGCGATTTGGCTATGTGTAGCGCGGTAGTAAACATTTATATATGTGGATTATGAGCCATATATTTACACTAACAGCATATTCTAGAAGAAACCGTTGGGTTCACAAAGTGAAATGCGTTATATAGAACACGAAAGAAGAAGCAAACTCACTGTTTTCAATATTTTGCTGCTGTATCTAGACTTCTCAAAGATTTTCCAAAGATGAAAGATTGTGCTCTTGCAATATTTTCTTCAAATGAGGGTGATGATATTTTACAGGATAACGCCGTTCACGATAACGCCTTTCACGTTTTCATCCCTTTTTGGACCTTCTGCAAGCTATATGGTTGAATTTCTATTTTTTTCGACACAAATGGTGAGAAAAACATTTGACCTATAACATATTACCTTTTATACGGTAACAGAATATCTACTTTACCGAGAAATATCGATCACGGAGTTCACAAGCTTAAAACAGTCGTTTGAAATACTGAACTTCAACATTTTTTATAGCTCAAATGATGTGCCAGAGACTTTCGAGGTGATATAATTTTAATAGCGTGGTGGGTTTGCTACGGGATTGTTCATAAACGATTGCAAATTTAGTACATTCAGTTTATGTTGGAACGCTAGTTGTGCGGATATCGGAAATCACACACATTTCGTGGAAAGTTCATTTGATATTTAAAGTGCACGTTAAGATTAATGTAGGCAGAATTTAATGCCTTTATATTTTGGTTTGATACGTTTGCTACATTTACTCGTACCAAAATATTACAAAAACTTGATTTGAGAATTAAATTCAGCAGCATAAAATTGGGACATCGAGCTGTGGAAACAGTGTTTTGGTGGTTTTGAGGGCCTTTCAGTACAAATATGAACCTGATAATGTCAATCCACATTCAAAGTATGGCAAACCATGGTGTTCTGAGTAGAACTCATCGAGTTTTACCATAATATTAATAAACATTTGTGATATATATTTGCAGTAAGATTTCCCGGATCAAAGAATGATAAAAACCCAAGTGGTCCCATTTTTGTGGAATGGCCCTTATTTATTTCAATTTTTTTTCTTCTGAAAATGATTAAACTGTGCGGAATTATGCATGCAAACTTGGTCTAATTTGCGTACAAAAAATCAGAGAGAGAGTTGTTTTTAATTTACTGGTATAATACTAAGGATCAAGTACCACTTTTTCTGAAAACATCATTTCGGGGAAATGTGACTGTTTTGGGAAAAGTAAACAGGATTTGTAAAAGGAAAATTTTCCATTGGTAGCCAAGCGTTTTCTCTTTTCATAATCGTTTCAATTCAAATGTGAACAAAAGTGATCTTATTTTAGGGGGAGACTTTAGTATTCTTTGAGAATATTATATAGATCGGCCCGGTCATCCGGGTACTGTTTGCCCTTGACAACAAACCAGACGTTTTAACATCAATTTATGCTCTAGTCTACTCAACCATAGAGAAGATAGATCAACAATCGCTGTAAGAGACCGTTGTTGATATTCGTAAATTCGCAAACATATTCTCATTTCATACATTGGGTATTACACCTAAAAGAAATGTGAAAAGCAGCCTTTTGTATAAAGATGATTAGATGTGCATGTAGAATGTAAAGGAAACGCCTGGGCAAATGTTTTAAGCGATGACGTACATGTATACATGCATTTTGCCATTTTTTGTTACATGGTACAATCCATAATTTGAAGTAAACCAAAAAGTGTGTTCTGGACGCTTTCCTAAACGACCGACGTCCAGATTGGTCAAACTTGAAATTGTCACTCACGCGCATGAACGCATAATACCTACATGTAGTCGTTTCTGCATTAATGCATCTTTGGACGCAACTCTGCGAACAACAACGAAATACACTGTTGATTTATCCACGGTAAAGACTTTAAAATACAGGATTTTTTTCCCCATTATGTAGAGTTTGGTACACCTAGACTTCAAAATACAGGATTTCCTTTTTTTGTGAGATCCAGGACGCCAGAAATTTGCTTTGTGCCTGGCTGCAAAGTGTTTGGCAGACAGACATCATCAAACATTTAAGAACTCATAATTTAAGCAGACAAGAATACAGAAACCTAATGTGAGTACGATGTTATAAAGCTTCAATATTTAAATCTGAACACTGCAAATAAACACCTTTCCATCTCCAAACAATAACGACAAGTGATTATTATATGTATATGTGCATGGTCGGAACTCAAATTTTGGAATTTAACTGTATATGATGGTGCACCATCAATCCATCATGCACATGTGTATAGTTTACATACACATTGCTCAAGTCAAAATCTGATCACATCACACCCCTAACCCCACTACACCATACAAAATTTTACACCATACAAAACCAAGCGCGTGCTGCCGCATTGGCTCAATTACGTCACCTACCGAAGGCATGTGGGCACGAAGTGTGTGCCCACATTATATGCGCTGGGGAGTTAGCTCAGTTGATAGGGGCACAGACTGGGGTGCAGGATGGTCCAAGGATCGAATCCTGGGGGGTGCTCGGTGATTTTCCGGGTTAAAAAATGGTACGTTTTCCCCCCTCCCCTCGATACACGCAAAAACATAGCCGTGGGAGTTAGGGTTAAGCTCCATGAGAGTTGAAAGAATGCTCATGAAATTATGCATTAGAAGTACAAACTAGCACATTAAATTAATGATAGGCTTATACTGTCTTGTAAGAAGTTTTTCTCAGAACCAATTTTATTTTAAAACTATACAAATATTGAACAAATAATAATAATTGTGCAACATCAATGGCATTGTTATTGGTAGACGAGGTGCCCCTGAGTCTTTCACCTTCCTCATTATTTGGAACATTTTGAAAGTTAAGAAGAAAAAAGAGGGGAAATAGTTGTGAAAGGGAGTATGACTTTGTGCAATGTGCATAGGGTGCCCAAATATTTGTTTTCAAAACTCAAAGTGTATTTAAAATACATTGTATTTAAGCGTCATTCCGTTTGTATAAGAAAATATGGGTTTGAAATGTGCCATCAAGATCCAATAGCTTCTAAATGGCTTATAAACAGCACAATGTAGGTCATATTTTGGCAGTATTTTAAGCAACTAGTACAGACCTCTAGACCTGGACCAGACACAGTATACAGAAGCTCACTTAACCTTTACTTCTTTTTGTTGGCGCATCTTATTGTCTTATAATGTGATGGAGTATTTCAGACGACGCTGGACACGGGCGTATTCACGAATATTCAGGTTAAAATATGCGAACGAGGTTACGTGATCAAGTGAATGGGACGAACGCTCAACAACGGTTTAAATTTTTTTTAAATGATACTGACACTGCGGGTGGTTAGCCACCCACAACGGTTTTGGATTGGACATTTTTTCTTCTAACCTGTATGAATTTTTCAAAATGATTAGATCAACATTCGCGATTACATGTTATTCCAATACGAATTCAAAATTTAGGTATTCGTGTGGCCATCGTCGTCTGGAGTATTTATCATATTGAAACTAATTGCTCTGGGGCTTCATTGTCTTACCTCCTCCAGTTATTCACATACTCTGGTGTCACCTTGGTAAATGTATACAGTTGGCTGCATCCTTCATTGTGTTAATATACAGTACATTTTTACTATGAAGTTTTATGTATTTCTATTATTTTTTTCATTAACAGTAAAGACCTAACATTGAAAGATTTCGAGGGCCACTGCCCATCCATGATGGAACAAATCCTTGAGTCTGCCATGGAACAAGCCGAGAAGTTTGTGAGTGAACATTCATTATGGCATTATAAAACAGCACCTCTATAGAACATGGTAGAACATAAAGTTGATTATGCATTTATATGGCAAACTGTAGGGTTGTAGGCAGAAAATCAGGTGCCTTTAATTGTAAAGTCATAGCAAACGTTATACAGTAGCTAGCTGGCTCAAAACTCAAAATGTCTAAAATTGGACAAAACATCTCAAACTGTGTGTAAAGTTGTTGCGATTTTAGGCACAATTTGAGACATTTTGTCCAATTTTAGACATTTAGAGTTATAACACCAACAAGCAACAATATAGCCTATATAAATAGTCATATTTTACTAGCATGCTCAAGTTTTACTGATTTCTAAACAGAAAATCCTAATGTTCCTAATTTCACATTACGTTTACCATCATAGTTGTCAGTCTGATTTGCCCGTCATTCTCATTACCGCCAGACCTTAGAAACAACAAGCGGGACACAAAGGTAATTTGCGGACATCACCATGCCATGCAAGAGGTTTGCTTTTATTCATAAAGCCTACATGAATCACATGTCATCCAAATTATAATCTATACGTAACAATGCACGAAAACAAATGAACAGCCGTAAGACACTTTTTCAAAGGGGCGGCGTTATCCAATAAAAAATCACGGGAACATTTGTTGTGAGTGAAACATGCGCGCGTAGCGCGCGAAAATTTTCGAATTTGCACCTATTTTTTGCACGATCGAGGTATATTTTGGCTCTAAACAAGCTTGTAGCAAAGAATATTGCATTTTGGGAAGACAAATGCGCGCGTAGCGCGCGAATTTTTTTCATCTGTGTACACATTTTCCGGGGAAGATTTTCAAAGGGGGGGGGGGGGGGCGATCGCCACCATCGCCCCCCCCCCCCCTTCTTACGGGCCTGTAATATTCAATTATTTACATTATCCCATATTCTCGACCTCTTTTTAATAGTGTGTTAAATTCTACTTGCAAGAATGGATTTTCAGATTCTATTTTAATTTCCACCCCTGTTGTTGATGATCGTGAGCCACTTATCTTAAGGCTATTGATATTTGGTGGTACAGGGTACCTCGCCGATTGAGTCATGATTTCTGTAACTTATCAAAAACAAAAACAAAATGACTATCTTCAATAATATGTTATAATTATGCTATGTTATTTTGTGTACATGATTAAGAAAATAAAAGCACAAGTGCTCCATGCACTGTGGAAAGTATTAAAACAAAGCAATAAAATAACACCCTGTTGTGCAATTGTTTAAAACAGTTTGACACTGTAATTCTCATGGCTGTGAATCAGTTTAAGCCCTGATGCACATCGGTGGTATGATCAACAGGTCTAGGAATAGCCCAGTGATGGCATGGCAACATCTTCCGCATTCAGCAATTATTCATTAAAAACCTCTTTTCTTTAAAATTCAGTGGAAACTCATTAACACAAAATCTGGTGCTCAGGATAACACAAAGCGGATTTCAAGAATCGTGGGCAAAAAGAAACAAACAATACATGCACGGTCAAGGTTTTACATGAATTATAATATAAACATGCATTACATTTGAAGAATCCAGCCTAAGTGATGATGACATCATTTACGTCATGCAATTATGTGGATAAGTATTAGAGGTCGTCCATAATTTTTACAGAGCAGGGGGAGGGGTAAAAAATATCCTAAGCCAGGGTCAAAAGTTAGTCAAAGTTTGCGAGAATCCTGTTACATTCTCGCAAAAAGATTTTGCAAGAATTTATGGATTCTTTTCCTTTCAAATAATATGTTTAGACAGATTATCTACGAAAATCAATTTGGATTATCGCAACTTAACCGGCGGGAATCTTTGCGAGAATGGATTCTCGGATTCTCGTTGAATTTTCGACCCTGCTAAGCGGACATAATTTAAATGGCCATCTTAAGAGGCAGGCATTTTTTTATCAAGCCATGACATTTTCACCATTTATTGTGTAGGTAACTCGAGGGAGGGGGGGGGGGGGGGGGCGGTATAAACAGTTACGTACGCTCTGTATGTATGTGAAAATGGCGATTATTCTGGACGACGTAAGATTTTTTCAAGAGTTCACATTTCTCATTTTTATTTGTCAAGAGACAATTATCCAGGAATCAAGTTCCCTACGATTCTTGATCAATCTTGGAGTTGTCTTTTCAAGCCTGCCTGTTTAGACTGGTAGTTATTGTCTTTTGGACTGGATATATCCGCCATTGTCAGATACCCGTAAGCCAAAAAAATGAAGGTAAAGAAAAGGGAAATAAAAACTGGGTTAATATTTTATTCAAGTCACAAATATTACTAGTCATCAATTTAATTTGACTGTTGAGCGTTTAGTGTTGTCTACCGTGTGCCCGTCACTCATTAATAAATTTGATCAAGCCTACCGACCTAGGTGTAAACGTGTATTACTGTGTGATGTACCATTCATCTTTTATGCACATTTTGCGTAAATAGTGTTGTTACGCTTTATTCTGTCATGGATTTAATTACAGTCTAGCAATGTTTCTAATCCATTAATGTACATGAATGTTGGATTCAAAAGTTGTCTCCAGACCTGATTGATAATCAATGATGGGGTTCATGCAAATCTTAAAAATTCCCACGAACATGAATAAATTTAGAGACCTATTATAGGCTATACATGTATTTTAATTTGAATATTGACAAATCAACATAATCACCGTTGAAGCTCGTCTTACCATGGTCTTACTTGCCAAGCTAGCATAATAGACTGGTTGTTTAAACTGTCTTCTGTAACGGGCCGGGCATCTACCAGTTTTCGGTACCTGTAAGCATAAGAAATGAAGGTGAATAAAATATTTAGGTTATCAATTCCTTTGGCTAAGAAAAAAAATAACATGAATCATACCGAGAGCTAGGAAATGAAAGCATCTGAACTGAGTCGGCGAGGGATGATATTTTCATAAAGGTGTTGTGAATGAAAACTGTTTATTAAATTTAAATGTTCAAATATGCATGCTGCCCTTAGTTAAATATCTCAACCTTCTTTTTTTTATTTCCAACCCTATGCTTTTATTCTTAGCGCTCCCACAGAGAGCTAGGATTAAGAGCTCCATTCAATCCAACATGTTCAAGACAATAAAAAATAAATATTACCAGCCCCCTTTTTGGCCTGGCAGTCGCCTTTCATTTGTTGGCCTTCTAAATAAGCTTACCTTTACGTTATTGATCCTTCTAAAATGTCATTTAGAATACTGATGAGATACAGGGACTTCTCCGAGTTCTAGTATGAGTGACATACGGTAAAATCGTTCATGGAATGAAACTCAGTCACATTGTAAATGCTTCGACGTGCGTGTCGTATCGTGTTTACATCATGATCATGTGTTATCAGACTCGATTGTTGGCGTTGAATTATAGAGGTGATTTTCTCATTTTAGAAATCAATCCTAGCCAAAAGTTCGTATCCTTAGATGTA
Organism: Ophiura sarsii; assembly: GCA_035610835.1. Taxonomy (NCBI): domain Eukaryota; kingdom Metazoa; phylum Echinodermata; class Ophiuroidea; order Amphilepidida; family Ophiuridae; genus Ophiura; species Ophiura sarsii. The sequence continues at coordinate 1,136,175 of CM069459.1, read as the reverse complement.
CAATTATCCAAGTCATTCAAAAATAGTATTCGCCGGATGTTTAACGCGATAGTTCGCGTGCATGTCTTGTTTTTCTACGAGGAGTTCTTCTGAGCTGACTGTCGATGTCAGCTCAGAAGAATCCCCAGATAAGGCGCCTTATCCCTAGTTAACGTTCCTTATCTGGGGATAAGGATCGTTAACCCCAGATAAGGCCCGCCTTATCTGGGGTTTAGGTCCCTTATCTGGGGTTAAGGCGGAAATGACACACTTATGCTTCCATAGATAAGCCCAACACTTTTATCCCCTGTTTAAGAACTTGCGAAAACTGATGTCTAGTGAGAGGTTCACCATTAAAATGCATAAAAAGTGGACCAACATTTGTAACTCTCATGCGCAAAAAATCACCAAACGCCACCACGGGGCAAAAACTAGAATTGCGAGCCCGATGAAAAAACAAAATGACTGCGGCCCCTTTTTGATCGGTCTTGGAATACCGGATAGTGACCTCTAAACCATTATCCTTAAAGGCGATATCAGTGATAGCAATTATGCGGGATGTGTCCGCCTTTTTGCTAGGACTTGTCAATTCTCCTACTCTCAAAAACCCAAAAAACGACAATAAAAAAGCAGCTCTAAAGAGCGATGACTCGTATGCGGAGCTGCAGATTGAAGGTAAGATTCCCACCAACTGACACAACAATTTTTAGGTGATAGGGCGCCTACTGTCAACCTTGGACTGTTGCCGTTTACAACCTTCTTTCAACTCTTTTATCACAAAACTATCTGTCGGATCCGACCACAGATTTATCTTATGCACGAAAGCGAGGGCAGCCAAATGGGTGGAAATTGATGACGAGGCATAACCACCTAGTGACATGTGCGCTAAATACGCAATTATATCATGGTGCGGAGCTGGCCAAGAAGGTGCCAAATTACATTCGCTTCTAAATTCAATGAAACTATTAATACACCTAGTGTACGTCACCTGAGTGCTTTGGGCCAGTGAAGAACCCAATAAACGATGGACTTCTGCTCCTAGAGCTTCTAAAGAAAAGCTGGAACAGACATGCCGACCGCTGCTGCCCGCGGTGCCAGGACGTGGAACCGCTTCATCTGAAACCGGGAGAGAGAATCAGCAATAGTATTGATTTTTCCCGGAATGTGAGTTGCGCTGAATAACAAATTGAATTTCAGACATTGCAAGACCAAACTTCATGACGATGGGGCACTTTGAGGTCTGTTTATTTAAAATTGTAACTACTGCGGGATTATCAGACCGTAATATAACCCGCTTTCCCGATAACGAGTTACCCCAGAGCACCACTGCTACAATAATGGGAAAAAGTTCCAACCAAGTGATTGACCTTGACCTTCCCAAATCGCCTGGCCATATTCTGTCCTGGAACCACTGACCACGGAAAAAACCCGCAAAACCCAGGCTCCCACTTGCGTCGGTGAAAAACTCTAAATCTTCCTCACCAAGCCACATCTGATCAGATATCATAGAGACTCCATTAAAATCCTTCAAAAATAATGACCACATCATCAAATCACTCTTCGCTCCTGCGGACATCCTGATTTTGTGCCAAGGTTTCGTCACACCGCAAGTTAAATTAATCAGTCTCCGAAGAAACGCCCTCCCTGGCGCCAAGGCTTTGCATACAAATGATAAAGACCCAATTAACGACTGAAGCTCTCTAAGTGACAGTTTGGCAGAATTGTAGACCTTTTTAGATTTTCCCGGAAATAGACTCTACTTTATCCTTGGGAATCGCCACTACTTGTCGCACGGAATCAATTTCAAGACCAAGATACACTAATTTGGAAATAGGCCCCACCGATTTCTCAGAGGCCAACGGAACTCCAAACTCCTCACAAATGTTAACGAAATGTTCGACGACGGCGCTGCACGACAAATTAGAGCTTTGCTCGCGTGACACCACCAAGAAATCATCCATGTAGTGAGTTATCAAGTTTGACCCTGATACGCATCTCGTGACCCATTCTAAAAATGTTGAAAATCTTTCAAACATTGCTGGTGAACAAGACGCCCCCATGGGAAGTGCTTTGTCCACGAAATATTGACCAGCCACCTTAATCCCCAACAATTCAAAATCAGACGGATGAACCGGCAATAAACGGAATGCTGACTGGGTGTCTGCTTTCGCCATTAACGCCCTACGCCCGGCGCCAGCGACCATGCGAACCGCCACATCAAAATTGGCGTAATGCACCTCACAAAAACTGGGATCAATGCCATCATTAATTGATGAACCATGAGGAAACGACAAGTGTTGGATTAGCCTAAATTTACCAGGATCAGCTTTGGGAACGAGTCCGATTGGTGAAACAATTAGGCTATCTAAAGGCCTAGAATTGAACGGACCAGCGATGCGACCTAACATGATTTCTTTATTCAACTTATTATATACCTCGTTTTTATCCAGCTCGACAGATTTCAAATTTGGTGAATCACGAGGGATGCGACCCCCCCCCCCCATAGCCTAATTTAAACCCACTTGTAAAACCATCCAACAATATTTTGGCGGAAACCTTATCATGATAACGATTTAACCATGGTTTTAAGAAATCCCACCCCGTTGTGCACCGAGAGAACATAAAGCGTCCATAATTCCCCATCAATAAGTGCCCATGACCTATTTGGCTGGCGCTGTTGGCGTAACCTGAATTGTGAATCGTATGAGCGCCAGCCAAAACCTGGGAAACGTGCCGCAGTGCGGACAATGTTTCCGTATTTCAAAATTTCCTGTGCCCGAGATGGGTGGGCACCAAGATACACAGATGTGAAAACCAAAAATGCGTCCGTCCAAATGTGGATCGACGCTATTTTTACCCATTTCACAACTTTAAAAAGCTTAAATATTAGGTCATATTTCTGTATGAAGAATATGCATTACAGTCCCCTTTTTTCCTACAGTGATGCAACCAACCTTGTCCTTTCCAAAAATGATATAAACATTAACATGCATCTTTTCAATGTGGGTGAAACCATTTTGTAGAATAGGGGTGTTTTAATTAATTTAAATTATGCAAAAAGTGATGGTCGTAAAAATGACATAACCCCCAAAGTAGCAGTTTTTTTTAATTAACTTAAATGTATGATAAAAATATAGTTTTAATGATGGGATGAATGTATGAGACCACTAGTAACTTATATCTAATATTTTTGCTTTGTTTACATACTTAAAAATCCAAAGTGGCCCCCAAAATGGGTCCCAAAATGACAGAATAAATTGTCAAAATTCCATAAAATGGTATAATATCAACCAAAATGTATGATGAAAGTATAGTTTTAACATTGGGATGTATGCATTAGAACACTAGTAACTTATATCCAGTATATTTGCATTGTAATAACATACTTTAAATCCTAGATGGCCACCAAGATGTCTACTGTAAATGTAAAAATAGTCGATATGAGTGAATGATAATCCACAATAGATATTGTAAGAGTGTATATTACATCACATTCACCAAATAGTATGTTCTAAACTGCTAAGCTATTGCTTTTAGATATTAGGCCCACCTCTGTGACAATTTTGATTCTGTATCACTTTCCAAAATGGCTTCCAGTATGGATAAAAAAAAATTAAAGTTTTTTTTTAGTGTTTCTCCATTCTTCTTATTTTCTTTTTCATTCATCTATGGAATGGATAAGTTGATGTAAATGACCATACTATGGTTCAGGAACCAATTTGGGGGCCATTTTGGATTTTGAACTGTGTTAACAAATATACTGGATATGAGTTACTAGTGGTCTAACACATACATCCCATCGTTAAAATTATGATTTCATTATACATTTCGGTTGATATTACGCTATTTTATGGACTTTTGACTACTTTTGACCATTTTTGGCTATTAATTTGGCGGCAATTTTGGTTTAAAAGTATATTATTAACAAAGCAAAATACTAGATATGAGTTTTTAGTGGTCTAACATATACATCCCATTGTTAGAACTATACTCTAATCATACATGTTGGTTTAAATATATGCTAAAATATGGAATTTTACCATTTTTGGCGGCCATTTTGGCGGCCATCTTGGATTCAGGTGTGTTAATAAAGCAAATGTTCTTGATATGAGTGTCTAGTGGTCTAATACATACATCCCACTATTAAAACTATACTTTCACTATACAATTTGATTGCTATCATGTCATTTTATGAGATTTGACCAGTTTGGATGCTAAAATATGGAATTTTACCATTTTGGCGGCCATCTTGGATTCAGGTGTGTTAATGAAGCAAATGTTCTTGATATGAGTGTCTAGTGGTCTAATACATACATCCCACTATTAAAACTATACTTTCACTATACAATTTGATTGCTATCATGTCATTTTATGAGATTTGACCAGTTTGGGGAGGGGGGAGGGCATACATGTTGGTTTAAATAATATATGCTAAAATATGGAATTTTACCATTTTTGGCGGCCATTTTGGCGGCCATCTTGGATTCAGGTGTGTTAATAAAGCAAATGTTCTTCATATGAGTGTCTAGTGGTCTAATACATACATCCCACTATTAAAACTATACTTTCACTATACAATTTGATTGCTATCATGTCATTTTATGACTGAGATTTGACCAGTTTTGGGTGGGGGGGGGGGGGGGGGGGGCATTTTGGACGCCATCTTGGATATCTGGAGAGCATCAAGTTTTTTCACGGTTAACATCTAAAATATGACTCTAAAATACACCCCAACATAGTTGGTTTGGTTTAGTACTGGGGGTGGTGCACATGAACCCCCTGTACATACCCCTGACTAGGGCTATGATGTGGGTCACACTAGATGTTACCACCAAACTAGGCTAAAAGACGGGTTACAGGGAACAGTGTTGCAACATTGTTTTATTTTGTATCCATTTATACTGTTATATGTTTAAATACTGTAGCCCAGGACCAAAATAAAATGTTTGATATAAAAAGTCACTTACCGAATTCCATGTATATCAACTATTATAGGCCTTTATCAAGGTTTACATTAAAAAATCATGTCTCTGGCAACACTGACTGCCTCTAATGCCATATAAGTATTTTTTCTCTTTATTTCAACATTCATTTCATGTATTCTATCATAAATATGACCAATTTGGTATATAATTTGTCAATTAAGACTTCCTTTAATGTATAATATTTGGCCATTCGTTGCGGGATTTTTCAGCCAAAGTGCTAACTTTCCGGCAACACTGTTTCCGTGCACTTGAAATACCAAAACATTTTATTCCATGTTAATGTAGATTGGTATCTTATCTACCAATTATGAAAGTGGCATTATCCACAAAGTGCCACTTTCGGCTTTATAGCCCCATTAAATACCCCATTTTTCGCTATGAGAAAATATGATGAAAACACCCCTATTTGAAATAATGGTTTGATCCAAAATGTAACACACACTTACATTTTAAAATAATTTTCTGAAAGAGTAAGGGTGGTTGTGCAATATGTGTAAAAGAAAAACTTCTACTCTATCCCCTTTAGATGTACCAGTGCTTCCAATTTACCTATGTTTCATTACTTAAATAGTGTAAAAACTTGCAATATTGGTGGGAAATCTTATTTTGGCCGTTACCATAGCAACCGACATCTGATATCCATTTTTTTTCTATTTTTGTGTTATATGTACCCATACCGACCCATGCATGAAGTATTAGCAAAATCCATTTTTTGAAGTCTGCCAACTTTTTAAAAATATCTTTGATTTTTACAGCAACCCAGTCTTAACTGCTCCCATCTTAACTCCCCCACCTTAACCCCCAACCTTACACCCCCAACTTACCACCACCTTACACCCACAACCCTGACATTAATCCCCACCTTAACCCCCCTCCTTAACCAACCCCCTTAACCCCACCTTCATTAATCCCCCCCACCTTAACCCCCTCCTTAACCCCCACATTTAACCCCAACCCACATTAACACCACCTTAACTCCTCCCATCTTAACTCCCCCACCGTCTCCCGTAGCGTTGACCGACTACCGGGGAGAGAAAGAGAGAGTGAGAGAGAAATAGAAGATACACACCTTTCTGTACATTACACTTACAGACCGTTCTCTGCTTTACAGACCGTTCTCTGCTTTACAGACCGTTCTCTGCTTTACAGACCGTTCTCTGCTTTACAGACCGTTCTCTGCTTTACAGACCGTTCTCTGCTTTACAGACCGTTCTCTGCTTTACAGACCGTTCTCTGCTTTACAGACCGTTCTCTGCTTTACACCCAGACCGTTCTCAACATTTGACCTTTCCAAGACTATTACACAGACCTTTCTACATTCTAGACACCTTTCTCTAGATTACTGAGACCTTTCTCGATTCTAGACAACTTCCTCAAAATTACTGAGACCTTTCTCCATTCTAGACACCGTTCTCTAAATTACAGAGACCTTTCTCGATTCTAGACACCTTTCTCTAAATTACAGAGACTTTTCTACATTCTAGACACCTTTCTCTGAATTACTGAGACCTTTCTCCATTTTCTAGTCACCTTTCTCTAAATTACTGAGACCTTTCTCCATTTTCTAGTCACCTTTCTCTAAATTACTGAGACCTTTCTCCATTTTCTAGTCACCTTTCTCTAAATTACTGAGACCTTTCTCCTTTCTAGACACCGTTCTCTAAATTACAGAGACCTTTCTCCATTCTAGACACCTTTCTCTAAATTACAGAGACCTTTCTCCATTTTCTAGTCACCTTTCTCTAAATTACTGAGACCTTTCTCCATTTTCTAGTCACCTTTCTCTAAATTACTGAGACCTTTCTCCATTTTCTAGTCACCTTTCTCTAAATTACTGAGACCTTTCTCCTTTCTAGACACCGTTCTCTAAATGACAGAGACCTTTCTCCATTCTAGACACCTTTCTCTAAATTACAGAGACCTTTCTACATTCTAGACACCTTTCTCTGAATTACTGAGACCTTTCTCCATTTTCTAGTCACCTTTCTCTAAATTACTGAGACCTTCCTCCATTTTCTTGTCACCTTTCTCTAAATTACTGAGACCTTTCTCCATTCTAGATACCGTTCTCTAAATTACAGAGACCTTTCTCGATTCTAGACACCTTTCTTTAAATTACAGAGACCTTTCTACATTCTAGACACCTTTCTTTGAATTACTGAGACCTTTCTCCATTTTCTAGTCACCTTTCTCTAAATTACTGAGACCTTTCTCCATTTTCTAGTCACCTTTCTCTAAGTTACTGAGACCTTTCTCCATTTTCTAGTCACCTTTCTCTAAATTACTGAGACCTTTCTCCATTTTAGACCATTTTGACCCCTTTGGCCGCCCATAGTTTTGGCTGCTTGTTTTATCTTTAGGTATATCTTAAAATCTTTTAAAATGATTTGCTGCAAAGAAGTTGGTTCTTTGGTTGTCGTTAATTTTGATAAGTGAATTCCGATTGGGTTATTTAATTGCAAAATTATTGGGTTAACGTTTTTTACATATAATTGCCACCATAATTCTGTTAAAGAGTCGTCCCAAATAATACAATTTTGAATTTCATTCTCCAATGTGGCAGGTTCTCTAATATCAGTATTATTAGCCCATATATCATAGCAAGCATTTTCAAAGTTAGCTAATTCGATAGTAGTATTCACAGTTTATATATATAGAATTTTGTTAGTGCAATTAACCAATGGTGAGTGGTTTAACTTAATCCATCATAAAAATGTGAGTGGTAAAGATATTGCAAATTATTTATGTTCTGTTTCTGGTTATAGCGAGCATGAAGAATATAATGTATGGACTCGTTATGATTGGTGTGATTATGAAGCTGAAGATGATGATTTTAATATATACTTTGTTGCTGTAAACAAGATGGGTGAAGAAATCGGCCGAATAACTATGAATTCCAATTGTATTGAGGGTGATTGGAATTATGGAGTTCGCTTAGTCGATCCTGATAGTAAGCTCGCTTATGCTTATGTTTTCGGCGATGCATTAGTTAATTTTGAGCTTGATGGAGAGGATAGACCCAGTAGCGATTTTAACGTTTCATTTGCAGATTTCGTTGAGATAGAGCAAGTATGATTAATATAAATAATATGTTATATCACCGCTTATAACGTTAGTCATTTTAACCCCGTCATCAAATTCTTCAATCAACACATGGTCTGTATTCTTGGTCTGAATAATTTGCTATCAAAATAAGAACCATAATAGCTATGCATCTCAAATGTTGGGACACGACGTTTTTAAGGCACACTTTTATCAGGCAGGCAAAACCTATATTCCATTCATCGATATTTGTTTCAATGGACCAAGACTCAAGAGGATATTATCACAGCTTCACTTTAGTAGATTCATAAACTCTGGCATATAGGTTTCGATTTTGGACCTCGTCCATTGGGCGTTAGAGCCCGCGTTAGAGGAACCAATTATGACCAATGATGAAACAGCGGTTCATTTATAGATGTTATTATTTGCGCTCCATAATCAAATGCTATTCATGATGGTGTGGCTTATGAATAGGGCTGATCATGTAGCTTTACAATCACGACAACCAAATACTTAAATGTAGATGTTCCGATTTTCAACTTGAAGTTTTCTATTCTACATGAAAGGTCATCCTTAAAAACGTCGTGTCCCAAAATTTGAGATGCATAGCTATTATGGTTCTTATTTTAGACGCACAAGATGCTGTGAACTGTACCCATTGAGTAGTACACAAACTATATCGGTGGTAACCACCATTCGCGGTAATTCAACGCTATTTCGTCGATTTCTCTGTCATTATACCGAATTAGGCCGTCAAATTTCAGTATGATGATGAGAAAAATACGAGCTTTCATATGATATGAAAATCTCCGTATGTTTGAAATAATTCTGTGTTACGAAAATGTGATCGGGTCATCTATCTACCTTTGTTCCAACAGCTTGAAATAAAGGGTTCAACAAAAGAAAGTATACCACTTTGTTTATGTCATTTTGAGTATCATTCAATTTTATTTTGACCAAACAGGCTAAATAGGCATTTAGATGAATCCTTTAGGCATAATTTAATACCAAATTTGCCCCCTAACAACAAAGATAAACCATAATTAGCACCATTTAAAGAAAAATATCCCATTTTTAAAAGTCGCATTTCCAATACACAGCACGAGAAGAAAGGACCAATTGTTAACACACACAATGTCGTTCACCCCAACGCATTTGGGCTGTGCAATCGATAGCCCCGTAAATCCTGGCTGATACACACACACACACACACAGACCCCAATTGGTCCTTTCTTCTCGTGCTGTGTATTGGAAATGCGACTTTTGAAAATGGGATATTTTTCTTTAAATGGTGCTAATCATGGTTTATCTTTGTTGTTAGGAGGCAAATTTGGCATCAAATTATGCCTAAAAGATTCATCTAAATGCCTATCTAGCCTGTTTGGTCAAAATAAAATTGAATGTTACTCAAAATGACATAAACAAAGTGGTATACTTTCTTTTGTTCAACCCTTTATATCATCCCTTTAGAAGCGGTCACCACAATGAAAACAAATTGACCATCATTGACCGTATCCAGTTTTCGAAAGAAAAATATTATGTTTGTCATTTTACCTATTTATTATTTAATGGATACTTTTTATTATGTTCCATGTTCATTATGAACATGGAATAAAGGAGAAACATTGAAATCCAAAATATCTGTTCTACGTATTTATTTGAGAGAAAAAATGAAATAATATAATCATCATTTTTGTATAAACCTAAACTGCTCACAAAAAGTTGGGAAACTTTTTTTAATCAAGTATATTTTTATTATTTATTACTCTCTTTGTATATGTTATATATCAATGGAAAGCTGAAGTGTTCCTCTTTAAAATTATAACACATTGGCAATGATTACATGTTGCTGAACTTGGCCACATGAATGAGAATGAGGCAAAGTCACAAATCAAATGTGCCAAAAGGACCGTTATCTGTGCTAAACAGTCAATATAGGTATTGATCAATAATCAAACCGGTCATGCTTGAGAACCATGAATGGTTTACACAAAGATTTGCACCAGTGAGCACAACACACACAAGTTAACCCTCATCTCTTTAGAAAACCATTGTTTGGGTATTTACAAGACTGGGTTAACAATGACCCCAGGTGGAAGGTCATGAACGTAAGTGATGAAAGGTTTAGGCCTTTAACTTTTAAATTTTTGTGAGACACGGTAAACGTTTTGCCGTTTCAATATGCCGCGTTTAACAGACTTGGAGAGAGCCCGTGCTATTGGTTCACACAGTAACACAAACTTGCTAATTTTGGCACATTTGATTTGTGACTTTGTCTCATTTTCATTAATGTGGCCAAGTCCAGCAACATTTGGTATCATTTTAAAGAAAAACACTTCAGCTTTCCATTGATATGCAACATAATACAAGAGGGTAAAAAATAATAAAAATAAACTTGATTAAAAAAAGTTTCCTAACTTTTTGTGAGCAGTTTAGTTACAAAACCATTTGTCTTAAATAAAGAAAAAGTTATATAAAAAAAACGTTACTTTATGTACTTCTGGCTATGAGACCACCTGGATACCTTTATCAATTTTATTTGAATAACAACGCATCTTCCCAATCAAAAACACGCGGGCAATTGACAACAACTGTTTGCAGGCAAAGTTATGCGGATAATTCAGCCACAAGTTCCCTGTCACTAGGTTTAATAATAGTTGTTCACCCTATCTGTACATCATAGTACTGTTACAGGCACTGATTCGAATGACACGGTACTAATCTTGCATATTACGATTAAATTTGAGTCCCTCCCCTTTTTTTGCCTACGTAATACCCTATCTGCCCATTGTTGAGATTTGGTTCAGTATAGCGCACTCTATAAAACCGTCCACCGGAAGTTAAGCGTAAACTGTCGATCATTCTTTGTGAATGAATATTCATCCATGACCTCACACGATGTGATCGTCGCGATCCAGCGTCTTTCCCAACTGATCTAATTACAATATTCATAAAATGCAAATAACGCCACGTCCCTCCTCTGTCACTGTCAGACGAAGCCATCCACAATTTAAAATTCGTATTTTGTTCCACGTACAATTTAATTTCAAATAACCAATTCTGAATGTTTCGTGTCATATAAGAACTAAATTCTGCTATCATCAAAGCAAATAAGTTTTATTCTAAATCACAATCAGCTTTTTTTGACCATTGATGTACTATTTCTGTGCCACAAATCATATTTTGAGCCGATAAAATCCATCACGTCTTAGGTCGCCTGGTTTGCTACGACCATGATAGTGCGCCCCCTCTAAAACCGTCCTCCGTCAATTTAAGCATGGTAAACGGGGGACTTTGCCTTCGAGATACTTGTCCCATAGTTATAGGGTCTCTGTGTTACCTCTGAATGAAATGGTAAATCGGCCAATGTCTGCGAATCAACTAACTATAGTTGCTCCTCAATTTCTATAGGTATAGAGGATATTTATCACACCTTGATCAATACCTCACAGTTTACGACATGTGCGAGGGGGGTCACGTGGTCAGTCAGGTATATCAGTCAGGTCATGGTCAGGTGTATCATTGAATGGGTCAAGTGGTCAGTCAGGTCATGGTCTGGTGCCGAGACGATTATAGTCAGGTGTATCCGATTAAATGGGTCAAGTGGTCAGTCAGGTGTATCATTGAATATAGAATATCAATTAGATTTGGTTGCATTTATAACTAAGGTAATGGAAAATTCCATCGTAATAATAGGACAGGAGTGCAGGGCATATCACCATAAGTTAAGGGCCCGGGACGAAATCCACGTACCATTATTACTATGCACGGAGATCGATTTATGGATTTCTTTTTATATCTGGACTAACTATATCGGAAGACTGAGTATTTGGTAATTCAAACCAAGTAAGTGGTTTATTCATTCTGCTGCTCTAGGTTTTAATATTTTGTATTATAACGTGGTTTTGTTTTTAACAAAACAAGATATTTAAAAAAAAATTAACATAGGACTCATGTAAATAGGAATCAGGCCATATTTAGACAGTGTATGATGTACATGTATTTCAATATTTGTTTGGCAGCATGTTTCTTTCAAGTGCATGTTAAGTTTTTTATTAAATATTTTATTTAGTTATTTGGGCCTTACGACCCTGGATAACCCAAGAAAGCCTCGTTGAAGCTTATTTCCATTGGGGTCCGTTAGATTCACACATCTAACTTAGATGTGTGAACAGCTACAGACCGGGATGATCCCCTACTCTTTACGAAAGAGTCTGTAACCTTTTAACATGCTCGGGTATTGCTCTTCCGATGCACGGGACCACCATGTGACTTCCGAACCACTGATTTTTGCTGCCATTAGGAAATCGTCACAATCACTTAAACTTCAAGTTAAACATGATTTGTACATTACAATAGATAGAAGTTAAAAATGATTTGTACATTACAATAAATGTGGTTCATATTGTTAGTAAGCCTACTGATGATGTTTATACTTGTTATAGCGCATCCAAAATGCCGCTGCCTTGACAAAAAAGCGTGTTCATATAAGCCCAGTGTTAAAAGATTTTCACTGGTTGTCTGTGGAGAGCCGTATTGTTTTTAAACTTATGCTTTTAACATACAAAGCACTAAATAACCAGGCTCCAAAGTACTTATACCACCTTATTTCCATCAAGGAACCCACACGCACTCTTAGGTCAAATGCATCTGTCATCTTAAAACGGAGGAAAACTAACACTGTCACCTACGGCCAAAGATCTTTCTCTCATGCTGCTCCTGAACTCTGGAACCGGCTCCCATCTCATGTTAGAAATGCCACATCAGTGCAGCAATTCAAGAGCTCGCTCAAGACTCACCTCTTTCAGCAAATGACTTTATAATGTTTTTGTATCTTTGTTCATATTTTGTACTTTTTGTTCAGCGCACTGGGGTCTTGCGACGGAGTGCGATTAATAAGCATGGTTTATTATTATTATTATTATTATTATTATTATTATTATTATAGAATCCACTCCACTTCTTTCGTGTTGTTGTTCCCTCTGTGAAATTTACCATGAATTTACCTATAAATGCTAGTTTTTGTGTTTGTTTTTGTATATAAAGAGCAAATGTGAACAATAGCCCAACATACATTAACAAAGTTAATGAACTGAGTGATTACAAATCAAACGGGTAACTCTCAATAGAGAGCTCTGATGGGCCAATCAATTGGTTCAATGCAACTCAGAAAATAATCAAAAATACAAGTAAACACAATTGGGCTAGTAAAAAAGCTAATGAAAGTGGCGTGGGACAGGAATAGAATAAACACCCAAACATAGAGAATAACATCAAAAAAAAGAAGAAAAATAATATCTGGAGGCCATTGATACATCGAGAGAGCTTAGCCAACATGCTCTGAATAGTTGGAGAGAAAGTGTCTGTTAACACGACATTTAAAAGATTGTAGTCCTTCCTCTTGGATGTTGCCAACAACATTGACTGGAAGACTGTTCCACAGTGGAACAGCTGTATGGATGAAACCTTGTGTCTAAGCAGCATGTTCTGGCAGGCGGCAGTGAAAGGGCATGATCTGGCATTGCAACACTTGAACGCGTAGCACGACGATAAACATATGGTGTGGGGAGCAATGCTGCTACTATGTGCCCTTAAAATGAGGTCATTGCCATGCTGTTCAACTTTTGAGACACCCTGTATACAATAGTAGTACCAACCAGGTATAAAATACTATGTAATGTAGCTGTTTCACTAGAAACAAACTTTTTCTCAGGGTTTTGTATGCCAGCAGGCAAAGACGTAATTGAATAATAAATGAATTCATTATGTAAGGGTTCCTCAGTGCTACTTGTACTCAGCATGTGATTTGTTGGTTGAATGGTACATAGCAAAGCATTAAGGGACGCACCATTAGATACTCAGGGGGGAGGGGGGGGGGGCAGGCCCGTCAGATGGGGGTGGCGACGGTTGCGATCGCCCCCCCCCCCCCCCTTTTGATTTTCTTTTTTTTTTGTTGAAGGTAAAAATTGTGTTTTTCTTAGTTTAAAATATCAATGATAGTAAAACTACTCATAAAACTTGACTACAGTGCTTTTTGGACTGCGACATTTTGTGTCCGTGCGAAATTTTTTGACTTCTACCCCCCCCCCCCCCCCACCCCCCCCCCACCCCCCCCCCCCCCCCCCCCCCCCCCCCCCCCACTTACGTGAAATTCACGAGGTGACTGACTTGGAAAAAATTTGGGGTTTTACGAAAATTTTGGTGAAAACGCCCCCCCTTGGGCAAAAGTGTCTTACGGGGATGGGGGGGGCGGGGGCATGGAAGTTTAAAAAACAACTTTGCCCACTATCCAGGAAAGAAGAAAAAAACTTAGCCCACCAACCAGGAAGAAGAAAAAAGTTGACCCACTGCTGAGTAAAAAAAAAAATCTGACTCGCCCAACTCAATGGAACGAAAAAACCTTTAAAAAAAAATTGCTGCCTTTGCAAAAAAATAAATAAAATGTGCCGCTGAAGGCGGCGAAAAAAAAAAAGTTGCGCACTTCGGCGGCGAAAAAAAAAAAATTCCGCCCGACCTCAACTTCCATGCCCTCGCCCTCTCAAAATCAAATGGTGCGTCCCTAATGGTACATGTTAATACCAGTGGCACTTAAAGCTGGCCTACCACTTTAGCAGTTCACCATAGACGAATTGAGGACCCTAGATCTAAAAGGGTCACTCCCGGACTTCGAAAATGTGACTTTCTCTATACCTTTTTTTTGGCCAATTTCCCACCCATCAATATACCAATTTTGTTAGAAAAACACCCAATTTTGCACAAATTGGGCGCTTTTTCCCAAAAATGCCTCAAAATACACCCAATTTATGCCAATTGGGCGCTTGGGTGTGTGATGAAAACCACCCCATCGCTATACCAATGTTTGCGAAAAGGCACCCCAAAAGGTAGGCACATATACGTATACCCCCCGGGTCCATGTGTGGACTTGACCCACTCGGGTTGTACCTCCCATGGACTCTTACATAGCTTTACCACATGACTTAACTGTAACATTTGAACAGAGGGTGCAGAGATCCTCCTTGTACTGTAGCAGAAACTGATACTTAACTACAATTTCACAAGATTGTGACTTAACCCCCTTTTAGATCTAGGGTCCTCAATTGGTCATCACCTGTTCACTTGGCGAAAATTGTAACCTTGTCAAATTCCCGGGAGAACTGGAGAGGTAGCAACCAAGAGTGGTAGCATCACTGATAATACGCACAAAAGATCTAAACAAGCAAAGGTACGCCCTAAATACGTAATCGTATTAATGTGAAAAAGCACCCCATAAACAAGTATGGCACAGTGTTTTACATACCCTAAGCAAGTAATATCAGTATTTCTAATACCCTAAACAAGTACTCAAAATATTTTGATACCCTAAACAAGTACTCAAAATATTTTGACACCCTAAACAAGTACTCAAAATATTTTGATACCCTAAGCAAGTAATTTGTAGTTTAAACCTCTTACCGCGTATGACACATTTCTAACCCTTTTTCCTTCCCTAATATTAATAAGCTAAAAGTATTATGAAACAATGCTGAGCTGATCTATCAGATCACTTGCGAAGGATACAATTTGAGAAATATATCTCGCCCATGTATCATGGCTATTTATAATCCTCATGGAGCAAATAAGGACCCTAATACGAAAGCCAATGATGTCAAAAGTATACCTTTTTCTCAATTTGGCTTGTTTTGATACCCTATTCACGTTACGTACGTAACGTGCCCCAGCTTAAAAAAACTACCCTAATTACGTGATTTCTTGGACACCGGGGTCATCGTGTTTAACAAAAGTATATTGTATTACTTTTCAGTCAATAGTTAGGTCACCCAAGCCCAAAGCTATGAAGATTGCTAAACTGCATGGTCAGTCGTCACAAACATGCACAAACACAATAGTCAAACGACCTTGCTATTGTCAACACTCCCTACACAGAGGACTGCAGTCAAGTACGATTTTCGCCATGTATTGTCTATGGCGGATTTCATTCTGTGGTATGAAGCTATGAAGTTTCCGTGGTCTTCGCTATCTCCAAGCAGATAGAGCAATACGTACATGGACTTTTTTCAGCGCGCTTGGCGCGTCTGTATAATATCATATGACCATAATAAAACAAACCTGTACTGATACATGGTCATTATGCTCATTGCAGAGAGCAACTTTTAAGTTAAAAACAAAAATTAAAATTGCTAGCAAGGTCACATCATGGATATATTGCATTTGGTCCTCTAAGCATAGTGTCAAAAAAGGCCACCCAAAACGTCAGGTAAACTTTGATTTTGTTGGTTCAGCCATAACGTGTGCACCTACTGGCACCTGCTGGCCCAAAATCGTACGTGGATGTGCCTGCCGGACTTTCTCTATACCTATTTTCTGGCCAATTTTTCACCCATCAATATACCAATTTTGTTAGAAAAGCACCCAATTTTGCACAAATTGGGTGCTTTTTACAAACAAATCTTCAAAATACACCCAATTTATGCAAATTGGGCGCTTTGGTCTGTGATAAAAGCACCCCATCGCTATACCAATGTTTGCGAAAAAACACCCCAAAAGGCAGGCACATGTACGTATACCATCTCAATGTGAGAACCCCGCGGGCCTGCTGGCACCTAACGCTGACATCCAATCACATATCACAAGACTTACTGGTTTTGCTTAAATATCTCTACACTGCTATATAATAGCTAGGGGGAAGGTATTCTGCGAGTTGCGAGTTGCGAGTTGAGAGTTCAAATGTGCGAGTTGCGAGTTGGATTTTGCGAGTTCCATTTGCGAGTTGCGAGTTAAGAGTTCAAATGTGCGAGTTGCGAGTTGGATTTTGCGAGTTAATATTTGCGATTTGTCAAATGCGAGTTGCGAGTTCTTCATATTTGCGAGTTGTGATTTATGTTAATGTTAACGTGTTTATGCTTTATTATGCTATCAACCTACTCAATGTTTCTAAACTCCTCACAAAAAGTATCGAGACACTTGCACATGATCCAATAATTAACGGCCCAAAAGGGTATGGATTAATCGAAGCCAATAACTCAGTACATAATGTTGTTCTGCGTATATTGACGCCTCGATTGTTGAGATCCGATGTTGCATAGCGGAGTTATTGTCATTTCAATGGAGGTAGGTGCAGTTTCATAAATGACAATCGTCCCTATAGACAATGATAGAAGCAGGTTTGCAACTGTTTTGAATTATCAGGTTTAATCTTTACATACGCTGTTGTGGACAATGATAGACTGATAGTGGACACACAAAGTGCTGCAGATAAAGATGAAGTCATGGCAAAGTTGAAGTTGAATGAAAACAATAAATCTGTGTTGTGAAAGGAACACATTATCTTCATTTTCTGAGTGAATGTTGCATTTTTGTACACGTGTGTAAAGCATAAACCTGATCATTCAAAACAATAAATGCAAACCTGCATCTATTGTCACTTTTGAAACTGGACCACGACCATTGAAATGACAATAACTCCGCTCCGCAACATCGTATCTCAACAATCGAGATGTCAAAATACGCAGAACAAAATTATGTACTGGGTTCCGGTTATGTGCTTCGATTTTTCCATACCCTTTCTGTCCGTTAGTTACTGGATCATATTTAAGTGTCTCGATACATTTTGTGAGGAGTTTATATGCTATGGCGATGACCTGTCCTGTCCGTCTTCTCGAACCTTCTGAGCATTTGGACAGGGATACTATTAATTTTGGGATAGGAAAGTCCTATACTAACGTACGTAGCGAAAACGGTCCCTTTTGCATATTTGAATACATTATGGTAATCGTCCGGAATGCGTCCGTGGCCGGCGTTTACACAGTAAAAAAAAAAGTGAACAACATGTTTAAAAAATTGAACAACTGCTGTTTGACGGGTGAGCTGAGCAACTTCTTGCTCAAAATATTAAACATCTGGGGTTGTTTAAAGTTTTAAACACCTAGTTGTTTAACTTTTTAAACAACATGTTTAAAATCAGATTTTACACATTGGTGTTGTTTAAAAATTGTTGCTCAATTTTCAAGGGTTGTTTAAAGAAAGTTGTTCAATCCTCATGGGTTGTTCAAAGAAAGTTGTTCAATCATCTTGGGTTGTTCAAAGAAAGTTGTTCAATCATCTTGGGTTGTTCAAAGAAAGTTGTTCAATCATCTTGGGTTGTTCAAAGAAAGTTGTTCAATCCTCATGGATGAAATTGGCCTGTTTAAATAACCAGGGTTGTTTAATGGTGGTTGTTTAAAACTGCAGGGTTGTTTAAATGATGGTTGTCAAAAAAACAGGGTTGTTTACTGGTAGTTGTTTAAAATTCCAGCACGATTTGAAGACTTGAATTTCTTGTGTTGAAGTACACAGACAGAACGGCAGAACTGTCGAATTCGGATGCCTTCTGTCTGTGGAGCAAAATCGCGAAATTAAAATTATATTTTTGCAAAAAATATCCATCTTCGCCGTCTATCATCAAACTATATCGGTTCTTTGGTCATCATATTTCATTATTTTCTTGATTGTATTTCCCCATCTTGTCAGCAAAATCTTTAAAATTATGATTTAAAATCGAAATTTGTTTACCGAACGAAATACGGCGGCCATTAATTTGCAGCATATCGCAAACGAATCATTGTGACACGTGACTTGTGACGTCACAAGTAAACAACGTTGTTCAAGATCACTTTGTATTGATGTGAACGGCGTTCTTTATACTGTAAACAACACCTGTTTAAAAAAATGTTGTCTTCTTTAAACAACGATGTATAACTTTTACACATCTGTTGTTTGAAAAAGTGTACAACCGAAATTGAACAGCGATATTTTGTACATCGTTTTCTCTGTGTAACGCGTTTAACAATGTTTAACCAGGTTTAACGTCATTTTTGGTCGGCATAGGTTTGGGGGCGCTGTAGATTTACACAGACGACGGTGGCCACGCGAAACCTATATTTTGAATTCGTAGTGAATAACACGTAATCACGAATGTTAATCTTGACAAATTCATCATAATTAGAAGAATTTTCATCGTTAACCGGGCGATGACTGTTAAAAATAATTCAAAATGGTGCACTCCCGTTGTCATATTGGGTCGTCTGATAGACGCGTGGCCAGCGTCGTGTCGTCTGCTACAATCACGCCTTATCGGTATAGCGCCACCAATTCTATGCCGACCAAATTTTAATTTAAAAGTGGCTTCCGATCGGCAAGCTGAGTGGCATACCCCTGATTTGGAGTTTTAAATTCATCCTTTTTAATTGTAAAGAAGTACGCCTGTCATCCTCATTAAATTTGTCCCGGATTATGCTAATCAAGTTTACAGCACAACAAGAACAGCTAATCAAAATTCCCGCTATTATCTTCACGTTGAATCAGAAAGATCAATAGGAGTTACTGCAACAATGGAAATGGGCACTTTTCATCTGTAAGCACATTATCGATTTTAACAAACAAGGTGTCAAAATCACCGTAATTAAATTTTCCGTCTGCTGGTATTTTCATTTTTAGAATATGAGTAACAATTTTAAAATTATAGGTGCTTTTACAACAGCCGAGTTACTTTTTTTGCTGTCTTTAGTTGGGATAGCGGCACAAACTCAACACGTTCAGGAAGAATATCAAACAGGAGAGAACTAGTCTAAGAGGATTTCATTATTTACTGATCTTTTCCTCACTGTCTGAAATAATACAGTACTTAACAAAAATCAAAAGTGTGTTATAATAATATAATTGTTGTATATTTGCATAGTATTCTTAAAAATTCATAATTGAAGGGCTGGATGTGCTAAGTTAAAGTGCCAAGTTATTGCACCCACCCCTTCAATTAATTGTGTATGCTTGTATTGTATTTGTAGGCCTATGTGTGTGTAAAAAATAAGGGGGTCATAACTGTTTGTACGTTCCAGAGGGGGGAGGGGGTCATAACTTCTTAGTATCAAGGAAAGGGGGTGGGGGTCATGATCTTTTTGGTTGTCACTTTCTTCCAGCTACCACCCCTCCCCCCTCCGGTAGAAATAATGAACGGTCCCTAATGAGAAAAGTATGGGGATCCTTCTCTGCCATCAAAATAAACGATTTTTATTGTGCCATTTTGGCCAAATGTGTGTGTTTCTCTCGCACAAAATGTGTTTGTAATGTTATTATACTCCTTATTTTTGAAAGAACGGTAAAAAACGTTGACATTTTCGAACACAAAAACCGGCGTCTATACGGTCCACAATCATTGATAGCGGTATGGTGTAAAAGTCCAAAGTATGCAAATGAGCTCACTGAATACAATGTCATGCTCTACCACACATCTACCCAGTACTCAACAACGGAATAAACCTCATTATCCTCATTTGCATACTTGGGACTTAGGCCGTGTCCCACATAAGTAGAAGTTGTCCCGGTCCGGACTAGTCTAGACTACTCGGGATTTTGTTCTATGTGGGAACAAGGCCTTATACACCATACCCTTACCCAATCATTGCTTGACTGAACCATACGATGTGTCGTGACGGATGACGTGCGTGTTATATACATTATTCATTTTACAATCTGCACCGGGGTCATGGGTTAATGCGCTGTGTAATTCTACATTCCCGGCAGACATTCTGTTCAAAGGCACAAAAAGTGAACTTGTTTAAAGCATTTTTTTTGTTGCAATTCTGAGGTGTGCAGTTCGATTTTCTTTCTCGAATTGGTTAGAAAACCATCCATTTTAGAACATCTGAAATGAACTGCACACCTGGGAAAGTATGATGCCGAGGGCATATATTTTGCACGTAAATCCAATACAAGAGTTCTGAAAATCATCAGAATTATGACGTCATAACCATTGCTTCGGGACAAAATGGCGCGGTACCCCCCCCCCCCCCCCCCCCTAATCGGTACCCTTTTCCGAAGGCTTTGAGGTATCGACGTCATTAGTTTCATCATAACATGCCGTAGTTTCTTCATCGAGAATATTAGCTGGGACTTTAACCCCGGAGTCAACTGTTTTTGCCATCATTACGGTTCCATCGCCTTTATAATTTGAGCCACTTTGGAATTTAGTTTTTTGACTATAATGACAGGCAAAGATTGCTCCGTGACCATGAATCCTGACCTTGGTCTAGCCAATACAGGCATACAGCCTTGACGCGTTTTATTCAGCATTTAACATGTTTAATGTAGCCCAATTGGGCTAATACTTGAAACTAAAGTCTAATCTAGAAATTCTATATCGACACCTCCTCGAAATGTGAACATTTTATTTTATAAAATCTGAAATACTAAGCACTAATCTTTATAACAAATTGAAGTTCAAAGCTAGAAATTCTTTATACAACCTCTCTAAAACATGTGTGTCATTTCAACCAGGAATTGGCAGACATACATTGCACCGTCCACGGACGAGCCCACCTGTGGAAATTGCTTGCTGGCTTCCTCCCTTGACCAAGGCACTAGAGTGTTGTTGCCACACGTGGGTTGTTCAATGTCCTAATTTTTGGGCTCATTTTTAAAACTAAAACCTGCTCAAGCAATAGTATAATCGTGATTTTTCTCGAAATTTGAACATTTTATTTCACAAAATCTGAATCAGCACTAATTTTATAAAAATTGAAGTTTAAAGTATAATTTTTATAACATAACAAATGATAAACTTAACACTTTGGGCTTGCTACAAAACACCCTAGTCAAAACCGGGTTGTCCAAAGGGCCAGAGTAGGTACCCAAAGCGCTGTAGGCACTAACAGCTGGTGTGCAATAACTCAAAGAGTTGGGGAAAGGAATCATAATTTACAACCTCGGATACCATGGCATATCCGTGGTCAAAAAAAGCTCAGTATATAGAGGGAACAGAACCGTAATGATCATTATTATAGTAGATTCATAAACTCTGGCGCATCGGTATCGATTTTGGACCTCGTCCATTGGGCGTTAGAGGAACCCATTTCGACCAATGATGAAACAGCGGTACTTTTATAGATGTTATTATCATGATTATTTGCGCTCCATAATCAAATGCTATTCATGATAGTGTGGCTTTATGAATAGGACTGATCATGTAGCTTTACAATCACGACAACCAAAAACTTAATAATCCAGCAGCTTCAAATGTGTTATCCCTTTGGAAGCGGTTACCACAATAAAAACAAATCGACCATCATCGACCGTATACAGGTTTCGAAAGAAAATGATTATGTATGTCATTTTACCTATTCATAATTTAGTGGATAGGGCCTACTTTTTATTATTTTCCGTTTTTATTACGCACGTGAAATAAAGGAAACATTCAAATGAAAATAACAGTTCTACGTATTTATTTGCGAGAAAAAACCCGAAAATAATTCAATATTCATATACCTAGGTACAAAACCATTTGTCGTAATTAAATGGAAAACAGTTATAGGGTAGGCACTCGAATTTAATCGTAGTATGCAAGGTTAATGTGCATGTAGTCTCCACTATGTACCTAGTGACAGGGAACTTGCGGCTGGATTATCGGCATAACTTTGCCTGCAAACAGTCAGTTGTCAATTGCCCTCGTATTTTCGATAAAGAAATGCATTGTTATTCAGATAAATTGATAAAGGTATTCAGGTGGTCTCATAGCCAGAAATATTTAAAGTAACGTTTATAATCCGTATCTTGGTTGATAGCCCTCTTTTGCTTCTGTTACCTCTGACTGAAATGGTCAATCGGCCAATGTCTGCGAATCGACTATAGTCTTTCTATAGCTGATTGACTGATAGACCAGTGCATTATTTACAAAATGCAGAGGGCAGTGTGAGTGCCTCAAGTACGTGAATAGGGGGTTGGGGTACCGCGCCATTTTGCGATATTTTGCGAAAACGATCGTGGTTATCACGTGATACGTATCGTTGAAAAATAATTTCGAGCACACTGGTAAAATGGTTTTACAACAAGTTTTGCTATCATTATCAAACTGAATGCTAGCAAGACCAAGTTTATGTCATATAACCAGAGCCAGAAGGGATCCATACAGACAAATGATGGCAACAAGCTGGAGGAAGTTCAAGATTTTAAATATCTTGGTGCCTGGATGAAGAGTACAGCAAAGGACATTAAGCAACGAAAAGCAGCAGCATGGAGAGATGTAGCAAAATGAACAAAATATGAAAGCAACTCTATCTCGGAAATTCAAACTTCGCCTGTTTGCCACAACGGTGGAGTCAGTTCTACTATATGGATGCGAAGCTTGGACCATTACTCCCAAGCTACAGAAAGAGCTAGATGGCTGCTACACCAGAATGCTGAGAGCAGTACTCAATGACAACTGGAAACAACATATACCAAACACCCAACTGTATGGTGACCTCCCCAAAATAAGCCAGAAAATCCGGAAGAGACGAACAAGGTTTGCTGGCCACTGTTACAGAAGTGAGGAGCCAGTATCCAAACTGGTGCACTGGATCCCCAAACATGGCAAAAGAAAGCCGGGACGACCTGCTCTGACATTTATCGATCTACTCAAGCAAGATACTGGACTGGAGACGAGTAGCATAAAGACAGCAATGAACGACAGAAGAGTGTGGAGAAACATCGTAGATCGG
This sequence comes from Ophiura sarsii, assembly GCA_035610835.1. Taxonomy (NCBI): domain Eukaryota; kingdom Metazoa; phylum Echinodermata; class Ophiuroidea; order Amphilepidida; family Ophiuridae; genus Ophiura; species Ophiura sarsii. Next base: position 1,112,663 of record CM069459.1, on the reverse strand, counting down.
GGACACGACCCGAATTAAGCAAGTAAGCATCAAACTGAACTCAAGTTAAATCACTTATTTATCGAGCAATAATATAATTGTTTACGCATTTTAATTGTTTAGATACAACGTTAAATAAATCAAGGATACATTTATAATAGATAAATAAATAAAAAGAAAACTATAAACGCATTGGCGGCCTTTATAATTGATAAAAATTGACATAAGAATGAGGTTACATTAATCCACCATCAAGTTTAAAAAATAGAAAAATAAAATGATAACAAGGAATATTCGAAAATCGAACCCGTGATTTCCGATTGCCAACGACATGGCCAACCTATGCACGCCACAGAGATCCACGACTGTGTGATGGTTTTATTATTTAACCATATCCATTTATTTATATCCGACCTACCTACCTTATTTTTTTCTATGTTACGCCAATCAAACTTTTTATTTTATTTTTTAGGCCTTATTCATATGTTTTATGTAATAAAAAATAATTTTGACGTAATTAACACCACTTGAAATTAGAGTCTACATTCATGAGAGAGACGTCCTAACTTCAATGTTATCGTAACTGATTTAGACCTTTGTAGAACTATTTCGTCAAATACAATTTGATCAAATTCTAAAATAATAAAGATTGATATCCGATTCATGAAAAATATTCAAATTTAAGTTCGTAATAATTATTGTCAAGTTTAAAACTTGTGACATCTTTCAATATCACTCACAAACCAATAAACTATTTGCAACCTCCCGCCCATTCTGACGATGAGTATTAAGCTAACATGGTGTTCAATTCATAGGTTTCCTAAAACATATGATCGACGGAGAGATTAACACTTTCTAAGCGGCTATTATTTTTGACAGATTTTTAGAAACAGTTTCCAACTTCCAAAGTCTTTTTATAAGAAACATGTTTGTACTTATTTGTAATGTATTTCTCATGGATATTCCAAATATGGTAATGAAATTCAATATATTTCAAATTGTTCTAACATTTGTGACATTTTGGAACTGCCGTTCATGGTCATTAGAGGTGCTGAAAAAATGAGTGTGCCAATCTGGAGGGCATTCGTGTCCAAGTATCAGTCGATCGGAAGCGCTATAATAAGTCCCTCTCCAAGCGCATGCACCGCCGGTTTTCGATGACGTAGTCAACCGAGCCTATATAGTGAGCGCAGTATACTTGGGGCTTGGTGGGTGGGACGTGGGGCTTGGTGGGTGGGACGTGGGGCTTGGTGGGTGGGACGTGGGACTTGGTTTGAGAACGGAGGGTCCCCGGATCGAATCCCGGCAGGTTCCCGGAGATTTAGTTGGTGTTTTTCCTCGAAAATTGTGATCCTGGTCAAAAACTATAAGCCGGAGTTAAGACAGGTATCACCTAACCTAAATACCACCAGGATATGTGCACGATCAAAATACCGATTTTCCTATTATTTGGTATTATGGTCTAACTCTAACATATTGAAATGGATTTTAAAAATTCTAAAAAACTTTGTTGCCATGGCAACACCCATTTGTAATTTGGTTTATTTAGGGTTATTTGGGGCTATTTTGCCAATTTTTTAGAAAAAGTATGTTAAAATATGCATTGGTCTTCCAAGCTACTGAATCAAAAGTGTAATGTATGTGAGACAGACCTTATTTTTGGGGACCTATTTACATGAACGTTAAAGATTGATTCATTATGCACTAACCCAACTGTGCGACAAAATACTGACGTCGGTTTACACAGTTGGCCGATCATATTCAACCTAGTACTGCGTGTACGTATGCGATAACCCCGAGAGCCTTCACTGTTATTTTAGATGTTAAAATTATTATTATTATTATTCATTGAATCTATCTTTATTGAGGGTAAACAGCTTCAGTGTCAAGCCATGCTTTCCAAGCAGGCCCTCATTTCACAGAGAAACATACATAATTATTTACAATATACATGAAATATAACAACTATTTACATAAATATATATACAAAACCATCAGATAAATTCAGCAAGAAAATGCAGAATTGTAATATATTAATATATTATATAGAACACAAAATTTAAATTCCATGGATCTTTTTTCTAAATTGTTGCAATGACATATTCTCAAGCTCGGTTCTGATTGTTGATGGCAAGTTGTTCCAGGCATATGCTGCCCTAACATGAAACGTTCGCATACCTGAGTTAGACTTGAATTTCTGTACAACCAAAGTATGAATAAGTGTGATTTCTTGTTACATTAGAATGGTTATTATATGAACAAATTCAAACTGAATCGATAAGTATGATGGACTTACATACATTTCTTAAACATTTATGCACAATTAATAAAAGGTAATTATCTTTTATGAAGTTTTACCCATTGAAGTGCATCCATCAAATCATTTGTTGGTGTTCTTATAATCAGCTGAAAGTATTATCCTGGCTAAATTATTATGAAGAACCTGTATGAGTGAAAATGAGTCTGCTTTTAAAGACATTTTAAAATGAGTCTGTTTTCAAAGACAACAAGATTGTAAGCAAATTCTGGTTAAATGATGATTTTGATGCTCTTAGTTCTAATAATAATAATAACACAAAATTTATAGAGCGCAGTACGCAAAGCTTCAATGCGCTTTACATGAATAAAATGGCCAAAAATAGTCACCCTCATTACATACACATTAAAAAACGAAACATTAAAAAGACCAACAAATATTAAGAATGCATACAAATTACAAAGATAGACACAATGATAAACAACAATGTATACTTAGACACCACCTCCCCCCACCTCCAGTACATTCCTAAGATCTTCATAATTGTCGGTCTAAATCCTTTTTTTCTGAAGATCTTAGTTTACACAAACCCTCAAGTGCATTCCTAAGATCTTCATATTTTTGCTAAACCCGGTTTTCCACGACCCCGCAAGTACATTCATAAGACCCTGATATGTTCAATTTGAAGAGGGTCGTACAATGTATGAATGTAATAATAATAATAATAATACAACGACTCTTGTATAGCGCTTTACACCGAAGTCCCATAGCGCTTACAAATAACAAAACAAAACAACAAAACAAAAACAAAAACAGAGCAAAACATATGAAAGACACAATATACCAGGAAACTAAAGATACAAAAATTAAATTAAATGTTACAAAATGCCATTTCAAAGAGATATGTTTTCAGAGATGATTTGAATTGATTAAGAGTCTGAGAGTTCTTAATATGAAATGGTAATTTGTTCCAGAGTTCACAAGATGCATGGCGAAAACTACGATGACCATATGAAGTTGTACTAACCAATGGTGGAACAAGATTTTGTTTTGAAGATGAGCGGAGGTTGCGAACAGGCTTGTATTCCTGAATCAAGTCAGTGAGATATTCTGGAGCAAGTCCATGAAGACATTTATAAGTCAAGAGAAGTATTTTGTACATGATGCGAAACTTAACAGGCAACCAATGAAGATCACGAAGCACAGGAGTGATATGTTCTGAGAAGCGAGTACGTGTGACAAGTCTTGCAGCAGAATTTTTAATACGTTGTAGCTTAGAAATATGGGAGTCTGGAAGTCCGTATAAAAGGCTGTTGCACATATCAAGATGACAAGTGATGAACGCATGAACTAAAGTCTCAGTCAATTTTTCATCAAGACAATTTCGGATGCGGCCAATTTTGTAGAGAGCAAAAGAGGCTGAACGGCATTTATTATTTATGTAGACATTCATGCTGAGATCATTAGCTACAATAACACCAAGATTACGGGCAGATTTAACAGGTTGAATAGGAACATTGTTAATGTCAACAGACGGAAGAGGAGAAATTGTTCTAAACTTAGATGTGATGTGAAGAACTTCAGTTTTGTCTTCGTTTAGTTTCAAATGATTAGCTGTGGACCACGCTTTGATGTCAACAATACATTGTTCCAATTTTGGAATGAGAGTGGCGCGTTCACTAGGTTTCAAAATAAGATAAACTTGGGTGTCGTCGGCATATATCATTCTGGGAAAACCATGCGATGCTATAATGTCCTCTAGTGGAGATGTGTACATCGTAAATGATAACGGACCGATGACGGATCCCTGCGGCACTCCTTCCAGTGGGATATGAGGATTTGAAACAGAGTCGTTGATAACAATGGATTGGGAACGATTTGTAAAATACGAAGCAAACCAATTTAAAGCTGAGGAAGTTATTCCATATCTTGTAGTGAGCCGGTCAAGAAAAATAGTGTGATTTATAGTGTCAAAAGCAGCTGAGTAGTCAAGTAATATCAAGACTGCTTCATCACCTTTATCTACAGCAAGACAAAGATCGTTGTACACACGTAGTAAGGCAGTCTCCGTGCTGAAGTAAGGTCTATAAGCAGTATTATGTAGTATTATGTTTTAGGTAATATACACACCCTGCGTGACCATTCCTTGTAGAAAATCGTGTGCTGGACGGTGGGGGTAAATGTAAGGGGGTAATAATGTAACTGTCAATTGTTGAAGGGGCATGGGGGTGGGGCATTTCCCCCCTCCCACAAAAAATCTTGCCCCCCAGTTTTCCCCCCAAAATATTTCAATTTAGTTAAAATAAGAAAAAAGAGACAATTTAAGCATCAAAAGGCAATTTTTTTTCCCGCTGTGCGCACATTTTCTTACTAAATTGGTTTTAATTAGACCAAATATTGACAATTTTAGCATACATTTTGCGAGCAAGCGCGCATTTTGATACCAAATTAGTTAGTATTAGACCAAATTTGGCCGCGAACAAAAATCTTTGGAAAAGGTGCCTCGGGGTTAGGGTACTCCTAATTTACCTGTCGTCTGCTCGGAGGCAATAGCACACCCCATCCGCTTTTACCTTGTGTCTCTCTTTAAATGTCCGGGGGCAATGAAGATAGTTTAGAAAGGCAATGGACGGTAAAACTGGTGGCATCAATATGATACCACGATATCTCCGTGCCCCTTTAAGTAACAGGGGCGGAGCCAGAAACGGCGTTAACCGGGGTAGGGGAGGGGGGGGGGGCTGAAAAAGGAAGAAATCTTGAATTTTCTATTGGTAGACTATCCTTATACTATACTTGGACAGGGGTGTGTCTGAGAGGGGATGTGCCCCTCAGAAGTAGATTTTTTTCTTCAAATTTCGAACTATTTTTATGCGATCTAGTGTAGGCCTATACTTTTGACCAAAATTTTATCGAAAAGCCACCTCTTCATTTCCAATAAATATTTTGTTTTTTTATCAATGCACAAAAGAAGTTGAGCATAACTGATATATTTTTTATTTAGGTTTAAAAGCTCGAACAGGGGGAGTCTGAGGGGGGATGTGCCCCAGGCCTCCTCAGAATTGGATTTTTTTTCTTCTTTTTTCAATTTTCGAACCCATTTGGTGCGATTTGATGTGTATATACTTTAGACCAATATTTTATTGAAAAGCAATCCCTTTCCCCCGTTTCTTCTCTTTTTCCCCCTTGCCGCCCGGCCGCCCCGGTTGCGACGCGCCTGTATAAGGCCTACATATTTATATCACGACATACAACGTTATTTTATTCACCAATCAGTCACTCAATTAAAGGCTCTTTCTCCCTTTCTCTCCCCCTTCCCCCTTTCCTCTCCCCTTCTCTTTTTCTTTTCCCCTCCGCCCCCTGGATCCGCGCATGTTTACTTAGAGTTAGACCAGGGGTGGGCAACCTTTTTGAATGAATAGGCCAGATATAAGGAGTGAAAAATTAACTGGGCCGCACCTACACTGAAGAAAAAAATTGGTGTCACAGCCACACCTTCGGAGTCAACTGTAAATGACACTTACAAAGGTGTTATTTTGACTCCAAAATTGGTGTAATCGTCAATGATATGGGTTTGCACATAATTTACGGTGACACCGTTAAGTGTCCGACGGACACCGTTCAGTGATCATTTAGTGATTTACACCAAAACTGGTGTCAGATTAATGTAAATAACTCCAAGGGCGTCAATAGTTGGCGGGAAAGCTCACGGTTTTTAGAGGTGTCGAAGCAGCATGACACCAATTGGTGTAATTCTGACACCAAATTGGGCGTCTATCAACATATCAACGCATGCGCCTTGGCACGCAAAAGTGTTGTCGTCGCCATTTCGTCCGCATGTTACGAGCCGGTAAGACTGGTAAGTACCGATCTGCTCCATTTCCAGACATTGTTGATAATAATTATGATACAATTAGCGTAATGTAATTGCCTAGGACATGTAACCTAATAAAAGGGTGTACCTAGACAAAATTGCAACATAAACCATTTTTGATGTAATTGTTTCAAAATGCTCTTCCGAACATTATATTAAAAATCGATAAAATTTGAAGTTGGGGAAAAAATGCTAATTTGCATAACAATATATGGGTATATTTAGCCATATTAGTCAGGTATATACAGGGGTTACCGTGCAACCCTACCATCCAGGACTCCCCCAAACCAACTTTCTTGACTCTTGTCATGGTCCCAAAACATATTCAGGATGTTAACAAAAACAATTTCGTGTTATTCAAGATGGCGTCCAAAATGGCCGCCAAAACTGGTCAAATGTCATAAAATGACATATAGCAATCAAAATGCGTGGTGAAAGAAAAAATGTAATAGTGGGATGCATGTATTAGACCCCTAAGACACTCAAATCATGTATGTTTGCTTTGTTAACATACCAAAATCCAAGATGGCCACTAAAATGGCCGCCAAAATGGTAAAATTCCATAAAATTCCATATATCAACCAAAATGTATGATCAGAGTATAGTTTTAACAATGACATGTATGTGTTAGACCACTAGAAACTCATATCCAGTATTTTTGCTCTGTTAACATACTTTAAATCCAAAATGTCCGCCAAAATGATGGTCAAAATTCCATAAAATTGCACAATATCAACCCAAATGTATGATGAAAACATAGTTGTAACAATGGGATGTAAGTATTAGACCACTAGTAACTCATGTCAAGTATGTTTGCTTTGTTAACATACTTAAAATCCAAAATGGCCCCAATAATGGGTCCCAAATGGCTGCAAAAAATGTCAAATTCCATAAAATGGGATCAAATCAACCAAAACGTACGATGAAAGTATAGTTTTAACAATGGGATGTACGTTTTAGACCACTAGTAACCCATATCCAGTATTCTCGCTTTGTAATGACATACCTTTAAACCAAGATGGCTGCCAAAATGGCCGTTGTAAAAATAGTCTATAAGAGTATTATTATTATAATAATCAGTATTTATAGAGCGCCTTTTCCAAAGGGCTCAAAGCGCTGTAATTTTGCAGCACAATTCACCAAACAGTATGTTATAAACTGTTCAGCTATTACTTTTAGATATGAGACCCACCTCTGTGACAATTTTGATTATGTATGACTTTTCAAAACGGCTGCCAGATGGTTAAGTTGATGTTAAATGACCTTTTTTAATATTGTAAATGCCTATACTAATATGACTATGCAATACTAATACCCCTTAATCTATGGGACAGCATTCGTTATATTTCTATGATAAAGCCTAGGGGCTGTATATCTATATAGTTTAAGTATGATATAGCCTAGGGGCTGTATATCTAGTTTAAGTATTTAAAAATATCCAATTGGTTGCAAAAGGTTAAAATAACTGAAAAGCAGTATTAGTTTATTGTTAGTGTTACAATAGAAATGACCAAATTATTATATATATATATCTTTTGATCCGCCACGTAAACGTATTTGTACATGACACGATATGATTGAATGACAAATGGACAATAAAACTACCTCCAAATGGTCAAAACAATTACCAAGGTGGCCACTATTGATCTTAATAAGGTCAGAAATAGCTGATTCGACATCCAGTACTATAAAATAAATACCTGTATCTAACTTTCCGAGCAGATCGGTCAGTGATGTTATGGTGTTGATTTTTGACTTGAAAAACCTACCTTAGTAATTGAAATATCCATCCCATAGGATCAACAAGCAGTTAAAGTTGGCCAAATCAGTATTTATGGCCAACCATACATCGTGAATTGTATGAATTTATCAATGAACATAATAATCAAAGATAGTATCCAATATCCTTTCCTTACTGTTATAATATCTGAAATTAATCGGCTATTTCTTACCATATTTTGATCAATTGGTGGCCACCTTGGTAAATATTTTGACCATTTGAAGCGGGTAATTTTATTGACCAATTGGAGGTAATATTGATGGTCATCATGATGGCCATCTTAATAACATTACATGGTAAAAATGGAGTCTATACCATTCAATCATAAAGGGGTCAAAAAAAGTAAGTCCCCCCCCCCTAAAATTAGATTACTTTTGTTTACATAACTTCACACACAATTATACTTTTTGAAAAATTGAAACGATTATGAAAAGAGAAAACACTTGCCTACCAATAGAAAGTTTTACATTTTCGATATCATGTTTACTTTTCTTAAACCAGTCACATTTCCGCAAAATGACGTTTTTAGAAAAAGTGGCACTTACTTGAATTGGATTTTGGCAAATTTCATGTTAACGGAAACATCATTTTGGGGATATTTGACTTTCTCGGGGAAAATAAACATGATATTGAAAATGGGAAACTTTGTATGGATAGTTAAGCGTTTTTCCTTTTTAAAAAAGTTTCAATTTCTCAAAACGTCTAATTGTGTGGGGTGTTACGCAAACAAAATTGTATAGGATTTTGAAAATTTTCCACTGTTTCTGAGAACATCGTTTTGGGAAAATGAGACAATTTTGGGAAAAGTAAACATGATATTGAACAGGAGAAACTTTTTGTGAGAAGCCAAGCACTTTTCTTCTCACAAGTTTTTAAATGTCTCAAAACGATCAATCCTGTGCGGAGTTATGCCAACAAACTTGGTCTAATGTTCGTACAAAAAAAATCACGAGAGAGAGTTTTTAAATTGACTGGTATGCAGTGGCGTACCGACCGTGGGGGGGGGGGGGGGGGGGGGGGGGGGGGGGGGGGGGGGGGGGGGGGCAGGGGGGGCAAGTTGCCCCCCCCCCCCTGGCTCCAAATACCGGGACGCTAAATTCGCACTACCGGGACGCTAAATTCACCTAATAAAAAAAAATAGGGCCTAGTTCAGAAAACACAGACGATTGGGCATTATTTGTTGACTGTTGTGCTATTTGGACTGCGACATTTTGTGACTGTGCGGAATTTTGTAACCGTGCGAATTTTTTTGACCCTGCGAATTTGTTTGACCCTACCCCCCCCCCCCCCCCCCCGCCCCCCACCCCCAACATTTGGAAAAAATGTGGGGCAACCTTTTACGAAAATTTACGCCACTGTCGGGACAACATATACTTGCCCCACCCCCCCCCCCCCCCCAACCCCCCACCCCCGCCCCTGGCTCACATGCCGCGGTACGTGCCTGCTGGTATGGACCAAGTGCCACTTTTTCTGAAAACATCATTTTGGGTAAATGTGACTGTTTTGGGAAAAGTAATCATGATATCGAAAATGTAAAATTTTCTGTTGGTAGCCAAGCGTTTTTTCTGTTCATAATCGTTTCAACTTTTCGAAACGTCTAATTGTGTTTGAAGTTATGTAAACAAAAGTAATCTAATTTTAGGGGGGGGGGCTTACTTTTTTTGACCCCTTTACCTTGTCATATATTTAAAGCGTAGGCTATGCAAATACGTTTACTGAGTAGATTAAAAGCTATAGATATAATAATGTATTAATAATGCCACTTAAACAATGAACTAATACTGCTTTTAAGTTATTTTACCCTTTTGCAGCAATCCGGATATTTTATGAATACTCAAACTAGATATACAGCCCCAAGGCTTTATCATATATAGTGAATGATGTCCCATTATATTTGGGGTATTGGTATTATACAGTATGGTCATTTACAATACAAAACAATTGATTTAGGTCATTTAGCATCAACTTCAACCATCTGGCAGCCATTTTGGAAAGTGATACCGAATCAAAATTGACACAGGGGAGTCTTGTACAACTAAAAGCAATAGCTTAGTAGTTTAGAACATACTACTTAATTGTATTTGGTGAATGCGATGCAATAGTATACACTCTTATAGACTATTTTAACATTGACAACGGCAATTATGGTAGCCATTTTGGACTTAAGGTATGTGATTACAAAGCAACAAATCTGGATATGAATTACTAGTGGTCTAATACATACATTTTGGTTGATATCATCCCATTTTATGGATTTTCACAATATTTAGAGCCATTTTGGCGGCCATTTTAGATTTAAAGAATGTTAACAAAGCCAAAATACTGGATAATAGTTTCTAGTGGTCTAACATACATTACATTGTTAAAACTATACTCTGATCATACATGTTGGTTGATATATACCATTTTATGTAATTTTACAATTTTGGGCGGCCATCTTGGATTTTGGTATGTTAACAAAGCAAAACTACTAGATAAGAGTCTCTAGTTGTCTAATACATACATCCCACTATTAAAACTATACTTTCACCACGCATATTGATTGCTATATGTCATTTTATGAAATTTGACCAGTTTTGGCGGCCATTTTGGACGCCATCTTGAATAACACGAAATTATTTTTCGGTAACATCCTGACTATGTTTTAGGACAATGAAAAGAGTCAAGAAAGTTGGTTTGGGGAGTTCTGGGTGGTGTGGGTGCACGGTAACCCCTGTATATATAATAACCCGACTAATATGGCTAAATGTACCCATATATTGTTATGCAAATTAGCATTTTTCCCCAACTTCATATTTTATCGATTTTTAATATAATGTTCGGAATGGCATTTTGAAAAAATTACAACAAAAACCATTTATGTTGCAATTGTGTCTATAGGTCAAACCGTAAATGTCCTAGGCTATAAGCCTTGTTCATGTTGTTTAATATTGCGCCAACTAACTGATGAAATAAATTACAATTTCATAGTCAGAGACTAGCATTTTGTTAGCCTGTTGTGTCACTGTCAGGACTCATTGTAGACTGTGTGTCAGTGCATGGACCTACTAGTACTATGTGTGTGTTCGTCATGCATGCATACGGTGATACGTGCAACATTACATATAGCCCGATTCATCTGGCTCAGTGGTCGTCTTACATTACGCTAATTGTATTATAATTATTATCAACAATGTCTGGAAATGGAGCAGATCGGTACTTACCAGTCTTACCGGCTCGTAAACATGTGCTAGAGGTGACAAATACTCATTTTCCCATTTCCAAAAATTACACCCCAATTAGGGTGTAAATGTATCTCAATATGACACTTAAGAGAGTCAATTTTACACCCCATTTGGGGTGTAATGACATTTTTCGAAAATGGGTCCTCAGGTAACTACCCTAGGTGTCAAAATGAATGTGACACCCATAATGGTGTCAATTTGACATCTTTAGGTGGCCAACTGAGGACCCATTTGTTGACACTTGTTTTAGTGTCAAAATGACACCAAATTATTTTTCAGTGATAACCAAATGTTGTAGCAATGGCCTGCTGTTTATTTCGAACCTTTGAATCCGAAGACTTTCAAGCATGCAATATGGTGTGTGTGCTTAATAATTTATCTACACAAAAACGTAATTTCAATACAGTACATATGACAGTGGCGTTCTTCATATTGGGGGAGGGGGGGGGGTGCAATAATGAAAGTCAACCGCCAAGATTGTTCTGAGTTAAGCAATGCTCGCGTAGCGAAAATTATTGACTTTATTTACACTTATTTTTGGAACGAATGAGGTATATTTGGTATTTTTTGGCTCTAAAGAATCCGTTACTAAAAAATATTGCACTTTGGGGACACATGTGCGCGCGTAGCGCGCGAACAATTTTCATCTGTGTTCTTTTGACCATCATAATTCTATGATTCCTCTTGTCAAATGAACCGACAGTGCCAATCTCAACATACGCACGTTGCATTTGAGGAACATCATTTGTGCCGACAAATGCTTAGCAGCTAACAGTAGATCGCCGCGCGTAAGCGGCGCGGCGCCGGCATAAGCGCAGGAAAGGCGCCAAACACGCACTGCAGAAGTGCGCGTTATAGAGCGTAGCGCGCGAACAATTTTCATCTGTGTTCTTTTGACCATCATAATTCTATGATTCCTCTTGTCAAATGAACCGACAGTGCCAATCTCAACATACGCACGTTGCATTTGAGGAACATCATTTGTGCCGACAAATGCTTAGCAGCTAACAGTAGATCGCCGCGCGTAAGCGGCGCGGCGCCGGCATAAGCGCAGGAAAGGCGCCAAACACGCACTGCAGAAGTGCGCGTTATAGAGCAAACCACGCATTGTGAATGTCGGACGCATTGTTAAAACGTAAGCCCAACCTCCCCGTGTTCAATTGTCTCATCTAAATGTCGCCGATTTCTCTGAGACCAATGGGATTGCTTAAACTCTCTTAGCTGTTTAAGAATATATGTTAGAAACACTATTTCCCTATAAGCAAAAAGGCCGGGTGACATTCCGATATTCCGAACTTTATTGGCGAACATTTCAATTTTGGCCTATTTCACTGTGTACAGCGAATATGGCTGGATTTTTTTTAGTGACGTCATTGTGACGTCATGCGTGTGCTGTTTGTACTTGATTTGTCTCCAAATAAGCATACTCTGCATCTATCGTAAAAACGTTTCAGGAGGACGAGAGTTAATAGACGTTATTCATAATTGGCGCATTTACGTCAAAAGAGGGCCGTGGTATCCAACTGAGCATGCTCAAAGCAATTCGTACTCCGAAAACGAGGCTAACGATGTAGCCGAGACGAGAGTGATGTAGTTTTTCAATGTAGTGAACTTTGCACTAATCATAAAAAATGCTTCATACTTCTGAGCTGTTCAATATGCCTATTTGACCTTATTACATTCGTGAAATAAACTTGAACGTATATAAACTATCTATTCCACTAGTTTGAAATAATAATAATAATAATAATACACAGCATTTATTCAAGCGCTTGATACGTAAGATCTCTAAGCGCTTTACAATATAAATACAATAGGTAATGATAAAATACACAATATCCCACAAAATATGTTATAAAACTTAAAACTACAGACATTTAACCACAAGCCAGTAAAAAAAAACCAGTGAACCAGCAACTGGTCATAATATGGAAAATCCGGCAATGAATCCGGTAGAATACAGATAAAAATTAAAAGGCACATAATATTTAAAGGTCAACATAGTATTTAAAAAGTCATCACATTCAAAAAGTCATCACATCGCGAGGTGTCAACAATATGCACTTGTCTAGCAGAAACTGAACATGAGAAACCAATATTGCACTAATCTGTAGGATGTTTAAACATGTATGTTTTTAACAAGCGTTTGAATTCGGCAAGAGACTTGGCGTTTCTAATCACGAGAGGAATGGTGTTCCATAGTTTTGGAGCAGCCACACTAAACGCCCTTCTGCCATAATGAATGGTTGACACCTCGCGATAAGATGGAGGAGCCAGAAGAAACTGCGAAGTGGAGCGAAGTGCACGCCCAGGAGTGTAGTTAATCAGTAGATCAGATATATACACTGGGGCCAGATTGTTGAGGGATTTATAAGTGATGAGGAGGATTTTGAATGCTATACGATCATTTATAGAGAGCCAGTGTAATTTATCACGTCGCACAGCACTGATACTCTCTCCAGCTCTCACTCGCATAACCAATCTAGCAGCACTATTTTGGACCTGCTGAAGTTTTGCGATCTGATTCTTTGGAAGACCATAGAGGAGGCTGTTGTTGGCATCCAGGCGCGAAGTAACAAGGGCGTGCACTAATCGCTCAGCAGTTTGTCTGTCAATGTATTTCCGAATCTGTCCTATCTTATAAATAGCAAAACAAGCAGAACGGCATATGTTGCTGATGTGAGTTGTAAGATTGAAATGACTGTCCCTTACAACACCGAGATTACGCACTTCATGAGCAGGTTGAACCTGCAACATCCCGACAGTAAAAGAGGTTAAAGGGTCACGAGCGCTCAAATACCTAGAAGAAAACTGAACAACTTCTGTCTCATGTCCAAGCCTTGACATCACGGACACAACTCTCAAGACGTTGGAGCTGCTCAGATCTGTCGGAAGGTCGCAGGGTCAAGTACAGCTGAGTATCGTCTGCATAAATCATTTTCTCAACACCATGATTCGCAATAACATCTTCCAGAGGGGCAGTGTATAACGTAACAATTAAAGGTCCGCATACGGATCCTTGAGGCACACCGCAGTCCAAACCTTGGATATCAGATGTTTTCCCGCTGATTTTTACCAACTGTTTCCGGTCAGATAAATAGCTGCGGAACCAGCTAAGTGCGTTTCCATTGATACCATAGCGTTCACTGAGTCTCTGGAGCAAAATACGATGATTCACGGTATCAAACGCGGCGGAAAGATCTAACAATACCAGCATAACATCATTTCGCTGATCAACTGCACGCAAGATATCATTATGAACACGTAATAGCGCAGATTCAGTGCTGTGAGACTTGCGATAAGCGGACTGCACCTTTCCATACATGTTGTTTTCTGTCATATAGTCCTGAAGCTGACTGGCAGCGGCACGCTCAACAACTTTGGAAATAAATTTCAAGTTGGAAATAGGTCTAAAATTGCTCAATTCTTCAGCGTCAGCACCAGGCTTCTTTATCAACGGTGTGACTTGGGCCATCTTATATGATGAAGGAAATATGCCAGAATGAAGAGATTGGTTAACAATCTGTGTGATTGATGGTAACAGCTCATCTACGCAGGACTTAAGAAGCTCCGTTGGAATGGGATCAAGTGAACAAGTAGAAGTTGGGGATTTCATTATGATCTTGCGAATCGATTCATCTGACATTTCACAGAAAGCATTGAAGCACGAAGATGGTTCTGAATCAGATACGGAAACTCCTGCTTGGGACGAAGGGATGTCGTCAAGTTTGTCCATAACACGTCGAATCTTGTCTCGAAAGAACGTGGCGAACTCATTTGCTAGATCTTCAGCGTTATCACGAGTTGGAAGCGAGCCGGACGAACCGGAAGAGCACATTTGATCAACCACGCGAAATAACTGGCGAGGGTCACAACCAACAAGTTTGGATCTATTATAGTCAGATTTTGCAGCTTCAAGAAGATTTTTATACTTTTGACAGCTATGTTGATATATATATAGATCTCCTTGTGAACTTGAAGACCAGATTTTACTAGCGCTCACATCTCCTCCTTTCGCGTTTCGCTTCACGTATTGTGTCGCTGTACCGTGGTGCGTGCGGTCTCAAAGTGATGGACTTAGACTGCATCGGGGCATGTTGATCCAGCAGATCACTAAGGACTTTGTAAAATTGATCAACAAGAGTCTCAATATCATCAGCAGGAGCCCTCACTAAGGATGACGCAGCAATGTCTTTCTTGAAATCTTCCACGTTGATGTTCCTAAGTTTGCGAAAGTGAACAGCACGCTCTTCTTAGTGGCTTTAGGTCGCAAAATGTTCAGAAGAGAACGGAGTGCTGAGTGGTCCGAAGGAAGAGCTTGCCAGTGATCAACTTTAACTGCAGACACTACATGATCGGATCCACGGGTAATGATAAGATCAAGCATGTGACCTTTGCGATGAGTGGGTTGTCTGACATGTTGCTTCAAGAAACAAGAATCAAGGAGATCTCGCATGGTCATTGCTTTGCGATCATCTAACAAATCCATGTGAAAGTTAAAGTCTCCTGCAATGATGAAAGGTGTAGTTAGAGGAGTTATCATTTCGACGAGTGAAGAAAACTCATCGAAAAATAAATTTGCAGTCAACTTGATTGCTGTGGATGGTGGCGGTCTGTAGATCGTAAATAAGCGGATGGATGAAGGACCATTAGAGATCGTGACATCAGTGATCTCAAAAGATCGATAACCAACAGTACCGTTGACAACGACATCAAAACCTCTGCGCAACAGAATACCGACACCACCACCATACCACGCTTTCCACGGGGCACATGATGGAAACAGTGGTCAGGAAGAGAGTCTCTTAAGTCAGATAAAAGGTGATTATCACGGTCATCTCCAGTAGGCCATGTCTCCGTAATCGCGAAAATATCCAGCTGATTAGATATTACAAAATCGATGATTGTTGCTGATTTTGCCTTTCTTCTCATAGACCGCGCATTCCAAATGGCATAGTGTGCACGGGGTGCGCGTGAACTTACTTTGCGCACATTAATCAAGTTGTTTCTATGGGGGGTGCTCTTTGTGGTAGCTGATTTAGAAGAAAGTGCATAATCGGAGATATAATCATGATGATAAAAACGGTAGGTGATGCGTGTCTTTATAGCTCTTGCTTGTCTTCCTGCACGACAACCACGCATTGTCTTCTTAGCAATATTTAATGATTTCATGACAAGCCATGTCGAGTGGTCGATAATATTGTGAATGGTGTTGATCGCACCTTTTCCGATCGACATCAATGAGTCTCTATCATACTTCAGTGAGTTCATATTGATAAAAAAATACAAGTCCGGTGAATGGTGAAAGTACGTCGAATTATGCAGACATGAACATACGATACTCACTAACGATAATCGCAATTAATGCAAACGTTTGTTAAAACAGAGTAGATACGACCGCAAATGCGGTTAAAAAGTCTTATCAGTGATGACAAAGTACTCACAATACCGATGATAAAAGACATTGATCAAAATATGCACTTTCAACGATACAAATAATTGTAAATCTTGAGAGACTGTAGGCATACGATGCAGCCACCAAGAGCGCCATCTATAAAATGAAATGTTTGCTGGTAACCGACACTATCTAGGAAAATGTTGAAGTTTACAGTTCATTACATTGTAGTAAAAATACGAGATTGTATGTTTATCGAGTATATCTCCCTCTTTAGACATGAAATCGCCAATTATGAATAACTTCTAGTGTTGAATAATATATAAGATGGTATACTTTGAACATGTCAAACGATCTTTACAGATCAGTGACCGCACTAGACTGGTTGTAGACTGTAGTAGACAAGGGGGTAGTCTCTACGTTATTTCCATTGGTCAAGGGGCAGTCCTTTGGAATAGGTTCTATTAGAGCCACATTTTTAGTAGGCCAGTGGCAACCTACGTGTGAGCTCTTTTCAGAGCCACCATCTCTGTTCAGTGGAAAAGCGGCAATCCATTTGAACGGCTCTTTTCAGACCCAACAAACTTTACCAAGTAGGAAAGGGGCACCTACTCAAATCATCGGGGGAAGGGGCAACCCAAATGATGATAATAATAGAGAAGTGGCAATCTCGAAGTTTGGTTTATTATTATAATAAATTGGTCCTGAAGAATTCAGAGCTAATCCCGACGAAAGCTTGACAGTTTTAACTTGTCCGACGAGAACCCGTTAAACTTTGAACTTATATTATGAATACCTGTCGTAAAGCCTATCTCACAACATAGTGTATATTTTCTTTAGTTATAACATCGATCCTTGAGAAAGGATTTATGGTTATAATTATTATTGTATTAATATCTTGAAGAGAGAATTGAAACCCGGTGTACTGCAGATATCTCACAAACGAAATTAAACACTCAGTCTGTATTCTTCTTAATGTATCTGTTTGTTTGTGTCTGTAGATATACGTTCACAGAATCATGGCAGACTTTTATACATGGTTTATCGTCATCGTTTTCTGCTCGCATCAGCGTCTTGTCAGTGCAGGTAAGAAAGGGTAACTTTGGTAAATTCGTTATGTAAGTTTATGTATTTATGAATATCGGTTTTTCGGTTCAAGATTTATACCTATTCCATCTACATAAGAGGAACCACAATAGACCAATCACGACGATGGCGGCGTTGCTAGATGCTATTGTTGCAGACGATACAGGACATGGGCTCGTTCACGATGTTAAATTATTCGTACACAGTCTTGTGATCGAGCAAAAAACGGTTAACGACGGATCAACCAAATTTGATACTGACGCTAGGGTTGCTTATCCAACTCCGGCTGTTTTAGGATCAAACAATTAAATTTCAACGTATCATAATAATCAAGATCCATGTTTTACACTGAAACCAATGGAGATTCAAAATGTACGACCTTTCGTATCCACCAACGCCTGTGGTGTCTCTGCAATATAATGGACTTCAAAGCTTGTACCATGATAAAGTTTCTCGATAGATTTTTCCTATATTCATTGTGAACAAACTTTGAACGATTATTTTAAAAAATGGTGATCACCGACTTAGTTTTTGAGCTATTGCAATTTGAAAACACCTATTTTTAGGCGGAACAAAGCAATTGTGCAATATAGCTGCTACTCAGGGGTGGATCTAGGATTTCTAAATAGGGGGGGGGGGGCGCCAAAACGGGGGTCAAGGGGACAGCAGCCCCTTACGGGAGTTGAAGGGGGCAGAGCCCCGGGCAGGGGTGGGGTTCTCACATTGAGATGGTATACGTATATGTGCCTGCCTTTTGGGGTGTTTTTACGCAAAAATTGGTATAGCGATGGGGTGTTTTCATCACAGACCAAAGCGGCCAATTGGCCAAAGCGGCCAATTGGGTGTATTTTGAGGCATTTTCTGTAAAAAGCACCCTATTTGTGCAAAATTGGGTGCTTTTCTAACAAAATTGGTATATTGATGATGGGTGGGAAATTGGCCCGAAAATAGGTATAGAGAAAGTCACATTTTCGAAGTCCGGCAGGCACATCCATGTACGATTTTGGCGAAAGTACCCCCCCCCCCCCCCCGGCGATTTTTTTTTTTACACATTTTTGCAGATTTACGCACGTTTTTACACGTTTTTAACGTTTTCGCCCTGTCAAAAATAAGGCGTGTCAAAAAGGCGCCGCGCGCCCCCCCCCCCCCTAAATCCGCCCCTGCTACTAATGAACTAACGACATTGGGGTCACCGACTTAGTTTTTGAGATAATTCCATAAAAAGGACGTCTTTTTGTTCAAAAGTAAATACCGCGTTATGGTAGGGTGTAGGAAGCAAGGACGCTCGTTCATTTAGCGGTCCTAACGCATAAATGATGAGCGTCGCGTAATAATACGCACTGTCATGTCATCCTGTGTCGCGCGCACATTACGCTATCTTTTTGAAAAGCTATGGTAGTATATATAGACATACAGTATATTAATTACATTTTCTTTACAATGGGATTTTTATTTTTGTCTAAAATTTACTTTCTTGGCTCGATATAATACGTGCTAACAATATTTGAAGATTGAAGTATAAATTCGATTCAACAATTACCCTCCCTCTGAATGCTTTGACCATCTCCGTTGATTTGATTTGATATCCCTCACTGTACATTCAATAGGACACATTTGTAATGCATCCACATTGTATGCACACATCATGGAATAATTGCATAACAATATAAAAGCCTATCACACAATATAATGAACGTTTAGAATGTCAAAAACATGTGTTTTATCACAAAACAATGGCCTCAATCCTGAGACTTGGTATGGGGTATGAATTATTTTAGACAGGCATAAAAACTCAATTCTTGCAAAAAATGTTGAGCCCAAATTTGTTGCAAACAAACTCTCTTTTGTGTAAAGCGAAAGTTCCACCACTCCCTCTGGTATAGATATGAGAAAAATGCCAAAAAAACTGGTGGGGTAGGGGTTGCGGATGTGGGGATATCCGCATTGATAATAGTTCCTCTTCATCCATTTTTTACATAATCTTTCCGTTTTACAGGGTTTTTTTATTACTCCATATTCGGGGGCGTTAGACTCGAAAACATCAGCCTGGGCACGCCAATGTCAGATATGAAAGTCGCCATCTGTCAAAATTCAATTGAAAATTAAAGAAAGGAAGCCCTCATCCAGGGAAGACTTGCACAAGTCTAGTGAACATTCTATGCAAGATTTGGTAGTGTTTGTAGGCTTATGTACATGTACTATGACGGTTGGATATTGCTAAATATGTTTGAACATTGAAAAGTACATATAGCATAGGCCTATTAGTCTATTCAGCTACGGGAATTTTAATGGACCGAGAGAGGTCAAGCATCTGATGGGGTCAGTCTTGTCTGACATTTTGTGCTGGATCCGTATATCGACACCTTACAAGCCGCAATCGCGGTCTCGGCAGTGTAAGACGATTTTTGTACCAAAAAGCACGGTTTTTTTTACCAGAAATACCCCAATATCGTATTTTCATCATAAATATGCTAATGTATAAGCTATAAACACTATTTTGATACCTAATTAAAGGTTACATAATGGTCTACCTGAAAAAAGAACGAAAACAACTAAATTGATTGGTAAAAGGGATTTAAACAACTTGATTTCGCATAATTTTTCAAAAATATTGAAATTATTGGTGTTTTTTTGGTTATAATAGATGCCTTTTGACCTCAAAGTGGTCGAAAAGTAGAGAAACTCATTTTTTTCGGAATTTTGTGCTTAATACGAATATGTTTTAGAATCCAGGATTATATTTTTAGTTGCAAAATGGATTTGTGTACAAAAAATACCACTTTTTAACCGGAAATACCCCAATATCGTATTTTCGTCATAAATAAGCTAATATACAATATATAAACACTATTTTGATACCTAATTAAAGGTTATTGATAGGTTTCCTGAAAAAAACCCGAAAACAGGTAAATTGGTTGTTAAAAGGGATTTAAACAACTTGATTTTGCATAATATTTCATAGATATTGAAATTATTTGTGTTTTTTGTTATAATAGATCATCATTTGACCTTTTGACCTCAAAGGGGTCAACAAAGTGAGGAACTCATTTGTCTTAAGAATTTTGTGCTAAATATGAATATTAATGTTTTAGAATCCAGGATTATATTATTAGTTGCAAAAATTGATTTTTGTACAAAAATACCACTTTTTAACCGGAAATAGCCCAATATCGTATCTTCGTCAAAAATATGGTAGTGTACAAGCTATCTACACCATACTGGTACCATAAAATATGGTAGTGTACAAGCTATCTACACCATACTGGTACCATATCACAGGATATATATTTGTCTACCCGAAAACGAACAAAAAACAACTAAATTGATTGTTTAAACTTAGTTAAACAACTAAATGTTGCGTAATGTTTAATAAAAATAGACATTTTATGATTTTGTGTTGTTATAATAATCAATATTGACCTATTTACCTGGGAGGGGTCATACAATTGAGGAAGTCTATTGTATTTTTAATTTTGTGCTGAATCCGAATATTACAATTTTAGAAGTCGTTATCATGATCTTAGTTTTCAAAATTGATGTTGTTCAAAAAGACGGAGTTTTGAATGAACTACCTGAACTACCACAATATCCCACTTCTGTCATAAATATTAGTCTAGTGGGTAGATATATGGGTATCGTGCACCCCCCGGAAATCAACTTCTAATTGATGTTTCTATATCAGAAAAAATGCGTAGAAAACGATCAGCTATGTTAAAAAAATGTGAAAATGTCCACGTGTCATTTTTATGCAAAATAGTGCCGCCATTACCGATTTTTAAAATTATTTTTACTATATCTCGGCCAATATTGCAGATAACTGAACAAATGAGGTGTCTAGACCCGTGTTTGAGGGTCAAAGATCATAATAAAACTATTCTTGAAGTAACCACATGTGTCCGTAGCATATGAGTAAATTAGTGCCGCCATTACCGATTTTATTACTATGGTATATATCTGTCAATATTGCACATACTGTACACGTAAGGTGTCTAGACCTTTATATTTTGTGGGTCATATGATCATTTAATGACTCCAAGTGATAGTGCAATGGCCACAAACAGTCATTTAATGAACCTAGACTGTTATTTATTGAACCTAGACTGTTATTTAATGAACCTAGACTGTTATGTAATGAACCTAGACTGTTATTTAATGAACGTAGACTGTTATGTAATGAACGTAGACTGTTATTTATTGAACGTAGACTGTTATTATAATGAACGTAGACTGTTATTTAATTAACCTAGACTGTTATTTAATGAACCAAAAGGGTTATTTAATGACCATAAGTGATGATGTAATGTTACAAAGCAATTATATAACATATATAAAGTAACTATATGACCCCGAGTAATCAATTAATGACCACAAGTAATCATCTACTGACCACAAGTGATCATCTTATGTTTACGTTTACGTTTACGTAGATACTTGGCAATGTCCTTCTGTCAGGATGTAGATGCCAAGGAGAGTAGCCCATGTCATTAGATGACCACAAGTGATCATTTAATGACCACAATAAATCATCTAATGTCCACAAGGAATCATTTTAAGACCACAAGGGATCACTTAAAGACCATAAGGGATCATTTAAAGTCCACAAAGGTCATTTAATGACCACAAGTGATCATCTAATGACCACAAGTGATCATCTAATTACCACAAGTGATCATCTAATGACCGCAAGTGATCATCTAATGACCACAAGTGATCATCTAATGACCACAAGTGATCATCTAATGACCACAAGTGATCATCTAATGACCACAAGTGATCATATAATGACCACAAGTGATCATATAATGACCACAAGGGATCATATAATGACCACAAGGGATCATATAATGACCACAAGGGATCATCTAATGACCACAAGTGATCATTTTTTTTCCCACAATGGATCATTTAAAGACCACAACGGATCATTTGATAACCACAAGGAACATTTAATAACCACAAGGATCATTTAAAGACCACAAGGGATCATTTAATTACCACAAGGATAATTTAATAACCACACAAGGAACATTTAATAATAATAATAATAATAATAATAATAATAATAATAATAATAATTATAATAATACAAATAACACAAAGCGCTTTACATGAAAAATATCACAAAATACCAAAAATACATGATAAGAATACAGACTAAAACCATTAAAAAATGTAAAAAGCACATGACAATGTAATTGTAATAACCACAAGGATCATTTAATTGTAATAACCACAAGGATCATTTAATGACCCCAAAGGACCATTTAATGATTAGAAGTTGATTCCGGGGATGCACGATACCCATCTACCCACTAGAGTAGAGTTATGTAAACAAACGTGATCTAATTTTTTTGGAGGGGCTTACTTTTGTTTGACCATTTATGTATAGTTACAAATAGAACGAAGGAAAAAAAGTTTATTGCTTGTGTTTTTCTTGTTTTTTAATCTACTACATATAATTATAGTCTATAACTAAAATCATGGAAGTTGTTGGGAAAGGGATGGGGTCTTCTCCCTTGCTGTGGGAAGTTTTTAAATTTTAATTAGCTAAAAACATGATTTTTAGTTGTATTCTTAGTTATTTTGCCTTCACTATATTGAGTCTCGGGCATTTTATTTCTTTACCATTAAACATTTTCTTTACATGCAATATAAATCGATAAGACTAATGGAAGTGATCATTTTGGCACAGTTTTGTATTTGGTAATGTTATGGTATGTACAGGGTGTCCCAAAAGTCTATGCACGTTTTTGAAGAATCATATCTCATAAAATATAAATCATATGGTATAAATTTAACTATATTTTGATAGACGAGAGTTAGGAAATTATTTTGATACCAAACACAACCCTATTGGTGAACCCACAACATTATAAAACTGGTTGAAAGTTTTTGTCCGTGTGCCAGACCCACCCATACAAGTACCACACATTGTTGCTAAAATCAGGTGCGCATAAATTAACAGTATGAAAGCAACGTTGCGCATTAGTCACAGTTCGCTGCTTACCTTGCAACATTAATGTTATTACCATACTCGGTCACTCACAACATAAATAGGCGTAGTAGACAACATTGCACAGCAAAAGTCTTCATTCAAGATGGTTTACAGCATAGATAAGCGAATACAAATTGCATGGTTCTACCCTGAAACAAATTCAGTTCAACTTACTCAACAAAAGTTCAGAAAACATTTTAAATTAAAGTGAAACGCGCACCAGGAAGAATATCCATTCTGAAGTTGGTGGATACATTTTTGAACACAGGCACTGTGCATGATTTGACTCGATGTGATAGAAAGACTGGTAGATCAAAAAGTCACATTGATATCATACGACATGCGACTTTCCGCAGAAAACAAGATTAAAAGATCAACTGTTCACAGAAATTTGCGTAAGGACTTGAACAAGTTTCCATACAAGATTCAGATCAAACAAAACATTAAAGCAGCGGATAGATATAGTTATTATGATGGGATCACTGTAATGTAAAATTTTAAATATAACAATTGACGGATCACTTTCCGTATAACCAACTCTACCCATCTTTTTGTTAATCATATATATAGGTATGGATTTTTGAACTTTATTCCTCCGAAGTATAAAATTACATTTTGCCGTAATACATGTTTTACTTTAGGGTGGTATTACAAACAGATGTTACTCTAATGTTTGGTATCAACATTATTTCCCACATCTCCTCTTTCGAAATATGTATTCATATTTTCAATACGACTTATATTTTGTGAAATACAAAGCTTCAAAGTCGTGCATAGACTTTTGGGACACCCTGTAGTTACAAATAAAAAGAAAAGAAAAAAAAGATGTTTATATTTTATTTGTAAAAATAAAAGGTAATCCAACTGAAGTTGCTAGGTAAGGTGGTGGGGGTATAAGGGGGAAGAGCCCCTTTGCTGTGGGAATTTAGTCTCCTAAAACATGATTTTTAGCTGTATTTTTAGCTATTTTGTCTTCAAACCACTGACTATGAGTCTGATCTGAAGCCTTTTGTTTCTTTACTATTAAACTAGTATTTTCTCTAAAATCAATAACACTAATAAATGAAAGTGATCATTTTAACTCATTGTTGTTTTGGATACTACAAATAGAAAGAAAGAAAAACTGTATTGGGGGGGGGGGGGGGGGAGGGGTCAATGGACGGGGGTGCAAGGGGCAGAGGCCCTTTGCAGTGGGATTTTAAAAAAATCTAGTCCGTTAAAAACCCGCATACTTATATCTCATTTCAATCAATAACACTAAGAAAACAACTCTTGTACTTTTGTTTTTGTAATGTTCCTATGTAGTTACAAATAGAAAGCAGGGCAGAGAAATATTTCTGGGAACTAATCTATTTAACTCTTTACCTGACATAGACGCATTAATGCGTCCATAGACGCATTAATGCGTCAAAACAACCTTTTTACGTTTTACCCTATAACTCGTTAACCAAACATCGGAAGTATGTCAAACTATACCTTTTTGGAATTCTTGTGCTCAGCCGAACAATTTGGTATGCCTTTTAGTGTAATTGAAGGCATTTAAATTTTTGTGCCCCTGTATGGCGGCCATTTTGGATTCTGGGCTTACGGTATATTTGTCGTGCTGATCGTACACGATTCTGGTCATTGCGCCATAACCGAATAACCCACTACAGCAAATTTGGTATCAAAATGTTCAGAATTATAATGCCCATCTCTTGAAAGCATTTTGGAGGGCTCAAGTAGTATAGTTTTCATACAGAACTACTAAATATTTGTAAAAAAAGATGTTACAAAAATTGCATGCTGGGTAACGGTTACCATGGCAACCGCCACGATCGTCCGGTATCGTTGACATGTTCACAGAAGTGTCCGGCCATTCATAAGCTTTCAGAATATATATAGTTTTACTACCTTACAGAGTCTCATATTCAAATTATAAGTTGATATTTACATGCATGTGCAAATTCACAATTTCTTCAAAAATTAATTTGTCAGGGAAAGAGGTAAGTTTATTAAGTTCGTCAAGATTCTTCGTCGTACTTGGTATACAGTGTGTGTGTGTGTATTTCCGTGTAAACATTGGACTCAGTCATTCGTAGCACTTGTACTTAGATAAATATCATGAAGCCGAAGCTTTTCTATTATAACACAGATTCGCTGATGGATTTAAAACAGAGGTGTGATAAACAACATCGATCCCGTATTGATCAGATCACTTGGTCTCGTCTGAAAGAACTAAACATCGCAAATCTGACAAAGAGGGGATGTCGTGGTGGTAGAAATTATCGACGTATTCAGGTCATCACAAACAATCGAGCTTGTTATGATCAACACACCGTATCAGCTGATTGTAGCGTTCCGTGTCTAAGGCAACGGTACCTCGTTGAAGTTCCTCTTATTCGAAGCGACAGGCGCGTACGCAGGATTTTGTGAAGGGGGGTGTTTTAGAAATATTGATATAATTATTTCACTATCCAAGCCTGCGCGAAGCGCTGGCCGGGACATGCTTGCGTGTCCCGGATGGAGTTCGAGTGGGGTATCCCCCCTCGACGCCAGAGGTTTTTTGAAATTCACGGTTGAAAAGAACGCATTTCCTTGCATATTTTTGAACACTTATTGCAGGTTTATTCTTAGTTCAACGTTGCAATTTCTCACCAGTAACTCATGTGTTAACACCAAATCTTAATACTTTTGACTGAGTTTCAACCCTAAAAACATCATTATATACACTAACTTAATCCGCAAACATTGGTTTTACCGGCGATCTCATTGGTTCAATGTGTGTCACATGACACATGTTATTCTCCCTTTCAAGTTTAACAGACGGACAGAAAAAGCATCGACGCCTAATCCTTTCAATTTAGTTTCTTTTAGTTTATCTATTTTTCTCTCTTTTCATTTTATCCTTTCTTTTCCCTTCCTATTCTCCTATTTTTCTTTTCACCCCGGCGTGGAGGGGGTGTTTAATACGTGGTTAACCCTTTGAACCCTAGCTGTCCCCGCCTGTTTGTAACCCTCACTGAGGGCAATGAAAACATGCGCGCGGAGCGCGCAACATTTGTAGTTTTTGAACTAAAAGGGTAATGAAAAAAACTGTCCTGAAGACATAAAAAATGAAATATTGAAACCAATATGCGCGCGGAGCGTGCAAAAATTTGCATTTCTAACACTAATGGTCTAGTATGATAATAACGTCCCCCATATAATATTTAGAATTTTGGTGTGGTTTGAGGGTTATAATAATGTTAAAACCTTTATTCGCGCGGAGCGCACACATTTTTTGAGTTTTTGAATTAAAATTGGTCATGGAAAACTGTCCTGAAGCCACCTTGTTAAGCTTAGGCCTAAATAATAAAATATTTAAATTAATACGCGCGAAGCGCACAAAAATTGTATTTTTAACACTAAGGTCCAGTATGATAATAACGTCCCCCACCTAGAATTTAGCATTTTTGGTGTGGTTTTTGCATTAAAACTTTGGTCCAGTATGATGTTTTTAACGTCCCCCGCATATTTAGAATATTTGGTGGGTCAGAGGGCCAATATAATGTTAAAACCTGCATAAAATATTGGCGCGAATCGCGCACAATTTTTAACTTTTTGAACTAAAATGGTCATGGAAAACTATCCTGAAGCCATCTTGTCAAGCTTGTATAATGAAACATTGAAACTAATTGATGTACGCAAAAAATGATATTTCTAACACTTAAATTGGTCCAACATAATATTTATAATATTTGGCATGGTTTGAGGGCCATTATAACGTTAAAACCTTTAGAAAATATGCGCGCGGAGCGCGCAAACTTTTTCAGTTTTTGAATTAAAATGGTCATGGGAAACTGTCCTACAATGCCGTCTTGTTAAGCTTGAATAATGAAACATTCAAACTAATGCGCGCGATGTACGCAAAATTGACATTTCTAACACTTAATGGACCAGTATGACGTTTTTAACATCCAAACATAATATTTAGTGTGTTTTGAGACCCATTATAATGTTGAAACCTGTTGAAAAAGTGAGCGCGAATCGAGGGGGGGGGGGGGGGGGGGGCGCGGGGTGGGGGAGAAAAGTGAACCGAACATTTTCGACTTTACATTGATTTGTGCTACGATTGAAGTACATTTCTGCTTTAAACATTTCTACTCCCTCTCCCAAAATATTCCATTTTGGGACATATATGCGCGCGTAGCGCGCGAAAATGTTGCCAACAATGTTGCCAATGCCAATCTCAACCGACATACAGTCATTACTGGACTCGGGTTACGCTACTGCCGTACTGCGTCTCCGCTGTCCCCTCTCTCCCCTTCTCTTTTTCCTTCTCCTTTTCCTTCTCTTTTCTTCTCCTTTCCCCTTTTTAATTTTTTTAGGACAGACCCAAGGGGGGTGTTTCACACCCAAAACACCCCCCCCCCCCCCCCCCCCCCTGCGTACGCGCCTGCGAAGCGACACCGGCAGATCTAACAACTTCCCAAAAGTTTGCTTCGCCATGTGGAACGCTAGATCCATGAAACGCTGGGGCAAGTCAACGTCCATTTGCGACTTAATCATCCAGCACAAATTAGACATTTTATCGATTACAGAGAGCTGGTTAAAAGGAGACTCACGTGATAACAGAACACTATATGCCATTGCCAACACGCTTCCTGACTATCAGGTCTTTCATGACCCAAGAAAAGATCGTAGAGGAGGAGGCATTGCTGTAATTCTTCGTAGAGGCTTCGAAGTATCTGTTAACCAGACGTCCACATTCTCTTCATTCGAATATATGGACATGACAATATCTTCAAAGCTACGGCAATCAGTTAGGCTACTTGCAATTTACCGACCACCACCATCTACGAAAAAGAATCAAGTAAATGTGGACAAAGTCAACAATGCGACATTCTACCGCGAGTTTACTACATTGCTTGAGACAATTTCCACCGTCCAATGTAAAGTGTTGTTCTCCGGTGACTTCAATTTTCACATGGAAGACGGGAACAACCGCGATGCTCTACGTATGCACGATATCCTCCAGTCAGCTGGACTTCATCAACATGCCAATGGCAGCACCCACAAGAAAGGCCACACGATGGACTTAATAAAATCTCGGGATATAGAGTCATTTGCATCTAAGATCTCCATAGTATATGGTCTTCCTTCCGACCATTACGCAGTGAAATGTAGTCTTTATATCTCTCGTCCTAAAGCGACCAAATGCACTGTACAGCATCGCAATCTGAAAGCCATCGACCTCAATGCTTTTCGTCAAGATGTAGTTAATTCAGCTTTAATTCAATCGCCTGCTGAAGATGTTGACATGCTCTCCGACCAATAGAACACGGTCCTTCGTGAGATTCTCGACCAACACGCTCCTTGGTATGACGAGAGCCTCCGGTATGCAAAACAGCAAAAACGTGCTCTGGAAAGAAAATGGAAAAAGTCTGGACTCGAGATTGATAAGCAAATCTTCCACCAAAGCTGTATTGATTACAAGAAGAACCTTGACAACGCCAAGACAGAACACCAACGTTCCACAATTTCCAACTGTGATCAGAAGCAGATTTTTAGAGGGATTGACAAGCTGTCTGTTCCTAAAACACCAGCCGTGCTTCCCTCGCGTTCTTCTAATGATGAGCTCGCAAATGACTTCGTGAAGTTTTTTGATCAGAAGGTTCAACAAATTAGATCCACATTAGATAACGCAATACCACCCATGTCATCTGTAGCTGTGACAGATACTTCAACTGCTTCTTTTGTAGAGTTTCGCGATGTTTCAGAAGATGATGTTCGCAAGTTTGTGATGAAGTCCGCGAAAAAGTCATGCATGCTGGATGCACTTCCAATGTCTTTGTTTCTCCATGTAGTCGACGATCTCCTGCCCGTTCTTACCAAGATCATTAATAAATCATTCTCTGATGGACGCTTTCCTGACTCACACAAAGTTGCACGGGTTATGCCACTTATTAAGAAACCATCACTCGACAGCGAAGATATGAAAAGCTACCGTCCAATATCAAATTTGCGGTTTGATTCAAAACTGCTTGAGCGTGTCGCAGTGTCTCAACTTCAAGAGTACTTAAAGGAAAACGACCTTCAGAGTAGCAAACAATCCGCATATCGCGAAGTATGCAGCTCAGAAACCGCGCTCCTTCGAGTCACAAATGATCTTCTGCAGACAATAGACAAAGGTGACGAAGCAGTGTTGGTTCTACTGGATTTCTCGGCAGCCTTCGATACCATTGACCATCAAGTATTGATCACTCGCCTTGAGGACAGGTACGGAATCAGGAACAAAGCTCTTGATTGGTTCTCCTCTTATTTAGAGAATCGCAGCCAGACTGTAGCCATCAACACAGCACTGTCTGATCCATTGCCTCTGAATTTCGGATCTGTCGCAGGCCCTGTAATATTTACCATGTACAGTGCCCCTATCGAAGACATTGTTGCCGCCAACGGAATCAACTGTATGTCATATGCTGACGACACCCAGCTGCACATTTCAATGAAGCCATCTAACAGAAATGAATGCATTTCCAAACTGGAGAAGTGTCTCGTAGACGTCAAATCTTGGACTGTGCGGAATAAACTTCAACTTAACAACAGCAAGACAGAGATCCTACATGTAACATCGCGAAATGTCAAATATATCCCTCTCGCTGGTGTTCAAGTCGGCGACACTTCTGTGAAACCATCTTCATCTGCTCGCAATCTAGGCGTTACAATCGATGACAAACTATGCATGACACAGCATGTAAATATTGTATGTCGTAATGCCACACATGCTATAAGATGCATCGGAAGTATAAGGCACTACCTGGACCAAAAGACTACAGAAAAACCTGTCCATGCCTACGTCTCATCGCGATTAGATCAATGCAACTCACTCCTCTACGGACTGCCTGACAAAGAGCTCATGAAGCTACAACGAGTGCAGAACACTGCAGCAAGGCTGGTCACGCGATCGAAGAAACATGACAGCATTTCTAAGATCATGCGTGATCTTCATTGGCTTCTCATTCGTAAGAGGATCATTTACAAAATTTGCCTAATCACATACAAATCTCTGCACGGACTTGCTCCAATGTACATATCTGACCTCATCAAGCCATACAACCCCTATCGGTCTCTCCGTTCTTCAACACATAACCTTGTAAAACCCCCTCTTCGTCGTCCACGCACAGCGTATGGTAGAAGATCATTTGAAGAGGCTGCCTACAAAGAATGGAACATTTTACCCACACACGTAAGACTAGCGCCATCTATTAATGTCTTCAAAAAACAACTCAAAACCTTCTTATTTGATCATTAAATGTGTTCAAGTGCAATATCATGGATAATGACATTGTCATAGATCTCGGCCGTTCAATGGTTTGTTTGTGCAATGCTCTGCAATAGCCACAACAGTTTGAATTTGGCATACTTCTATCAATCTCTTTTTTATTGTTGTACATGTATATTACTGTTTTTGCATATATTATACTTTTTACCTTTTAGTATTATAAAAGAGTTTTATTGTATCTTGATTTTAACGTTCTAATTTAATCAAAATTGTGTAATATCATATATATTATGTTCAGTTGTCCATCCATGCACTTGCGTGTTTATCAGTCCTCTTCCTTTGTTATTTGCTCGCCGTCCTGTCATTTCTCTCTCACGCATGTGCATCCATGGACGACCTGATATCATGGTGCACTATAACTTCATGTATCATCTCGGCCTTTTAATGGTTTGTTTGTCTGCAATAGCCACAACAGTTTGAATTCACCTCTATCAATCTCTGTTTGTTGCTGTATATTACTGTTTTGCATACATTTATATACATGTATTATACTTTTTACTCTTTTAGTATTTCACACAGTTTTATTGTATCTTAGATTTTAATGTTGTAATTTAATCAAATTGTGTAATATCATACTATGTTCAGTTCTCCATCCATGCATTTGCGTGTTTATCCTCTTCCTTTGTTGTTTGCTCGACCTCCTGTCTTTTCCCTCTCTCGCATATGCATGCATGGACGACCTGATCATAGGTTGCGAGATAGCGAGTCGAAATTTATGAGACCATTTGGTCGTGTCCGTCTTTCTCCATGTGTCTTGATGCTCGACCCACTATTTTAGCGACCTTTTTATATAAACTGCTCACAAAAAGTATCGAAACACTTAGAAATGATCCAATATATAACGGCTCGAAAAGGTATGCATTAATCGAAGCAAATAACCAAATGCATAATTTTGTTCTGCGTATTTTGACACCTCGATCGTTGAGATACGATGTTGCGGAGCGGAGTTATTGTCATTTCAATGATCGTGGGTCCAGTTTCAAAAGTGACACTCATCCCTATTGAAAAACACGAATCTGATCTTTCTAAACAGTAATGCAAACCTCTTTCTATAGGATGATTGTCACTTTTGAAACTGGACCCACGACCATTGAAATGACAATAACTCCGCTCCGCAACATCGTATCTCATCGATCGAGGTGTCAAAATACGCAGAACAAAATTATGCACTTGGTTATTTGCTTCGATTAATGCATACCTTTTGAGCCGTTATATATTGGATCATTTCTAAGTGTTTCGATACTTTTTGTGAGCAGTTTATATATTGTTTGTGTTTATTGTGTTATATGCTATCATAATATGTTGTTAAGCGCCTTGAGGCCCCTTTGGGCGCTATATAAGCGCTTGGTATTATTATTATTATTATTAATCTATTAAGTGATAAATCTGCGAGAATACCGGATGAGTCAGAATGATTTGGGACTTAGGACTGGGTATTCTATGAATGTTTAGTACCATGTCGTCCATTAAAATTTCATTTTTTTTGTCATAAGAAAATGTGATGAGTAGATATAACATGTAACATAATTAACATATAATTACACACACACATTTATGCCCATTTTCTATTTGCAAATGGAATTTGATTGCCATTCTGTTAATGGATGTGATAATGTATCGGTTACCGTGACTGATATATATATATATATTTAAATTTACACCGCTTAAGCTTAATAAAATGAATGACAGGGCAAAGATGATTTCACTAAGCATTTTACCTCAGTCCCACTCTCGCCTAAGGTCTGTGAAAACCAACCTTGCCCTATAAGTGTTAGGAAATTCATTGAATTTACCCTGTATTTCCCAATCGACCAAAGAAAATTCATAGCTTAGTATTTGGAAACTCACAGCCCTACACTCATATTATTTTCCTTATACATGTTATACATGTAGTAAAAGCATGTATATTGCATTTTGGTATGTATTATCAAAGTTCATGTATCAGACAAAACCTCTCATTACTTTTTGGTTAATTTATGATTAAATTTAAAATCATGTGTCATTTTTGGGAATTCATAGAGGTCCTTATTATGAGACCAATCTAATGTCAACTTGTTGAAATACAATGCTTTGCATAGAGCGTGGTCAGAACCTATTTGTCCCATGAACCGCCCGAATTTGCCCATGAACCGCTCATTGGTTGCATTTGTGCATTAGTCTGACTTCATCAAAGTGTTGCCATTTTATTTATTCTTAAAAATAACTAAATAAGGCAAGAGACATATCTTCATCATAAAAAGGGATTTAAACAAATATAAAAACATATGACATTGTTTTACAAAAAACAATAAATAACCTTCTGAGACCCTGTCATTCTGCGGTCTACCCGCTAGTCATAAGGGTCGCTAGTCATAACGTGTATTTTCCTATACCACGAGTGCGCTAGTCATAAAAGTATCTTAGGGTTAGGGTTAGGTTTAGGGTAAAGTTAGGGTAGGTTTAGGGTTAGGGTTAGGGTTAGGGTTAGGGTTAGGGTAGGGTTAGGGTTAGGGTTAGGGTAGGGTTAGTGTTAGGGTTAGGGTTAGGGTTAGGGTTTATGACTAGCGACCCTTATGACTAGCGAGTTTGACCCGTCCTTCTTTGTAACAGGTCGCAAACAATTTCTTCGGAATTGGAAACCAGCCATTCAGTCATTCATCTCATCAAAGGAATTAGAGGCAGAGGCAGGGTATCAAGACGCTCTACCATGCTTTTCTATAGTGTAATTTATTGAAATAAGAAACAGAAATCCAACTGTTATCAATGAACTTAGTTTTTACCAAACATAAGTTATTTCGGAGAGTAAACTCAATGCAGGGTAAAACCGACATACACCGCACACAGATACAAAGCATGGGTGGTGCATTGCTAAAATCGGGCCAAATGGGTTCTGACCACGCTCAATTCAAATATGTGTATTTCCAAGAGTTTACATCAGATTAGTCTCACAATTTCACGAATTAAGGTCAAATATATTTTCCTTCATATCCCTAACTACGTTTTTGGGACACGCCGTATACCTCTCACTGGCACCATTGAGCAGCATATTGGAATGCCCAAAAAAGGTCATTTTTAATATAGGGCAAGGTAAGGTGGGTTTCAAATTCATACCGAAGGTGACTAATGAAAACCAACCTTTTCCCGCCATGAATTGTGCAGCATGACTGCAATAATATATATCTCTCATTGACACCATTGAATTAAGTCACTGGAGCAGAATATTGGAATACCAAAAAAAAAGGTCATTTTTATTATAGGGCAAGGTAAGGTGAGTTTCACAATTCATACCGAAGGTAAAAATAAAACCAAAATATTCCCGCTATGAATTGTACATAGCATAACTGCAGTAATATACCTCTCACTGGCACCATTGAATTAAATCACTTGAGCATAATATTGAAATGCTGAAAACGGTCAGGAATTTATTACAATGCTAGGTAGGTTTCACAATTCGTAGGCATAGCCGATATTACCCAAAATGAATGAAAACAATTACCCAAAATGAAAAGCAACCTTTCTGTGCCATGAATTAAGTTTAAACCCTTAGGGCCACACCAGCCAGATCCTTTGGAAATATCTCAAGGTCGAGATCACCAAATGAACAGGTGAATGGTGATGTAGGTCAGTTCACCCATGGTCATGATGGTGGACCTATGGTCACATTTCTTAAGTTGGGACCCTGAAAAGGGTGGATTTGTCGCTTATTTGCCATTTAAATGCTTATATTTTTCAAACCATACATCACAAATGAGTATATTTAGTCTCATTTGGAAGATAATTTATTGCTTTAATAGTATCTGTAAGAGAAAAATATAAATCAAGTTGAGATTTATTACTATGACTTGTTAATTACAATTAGTCAGGGGTGGAGCGGGTAAGGATGCATGCGGGTGGGTGAGGATGCATGATATGTACACTGCAAACAAGTTGGTGTTTTTTTGTTGTATATCTGGTTGGGCAAACTGTTTTACTTATTTGTTGGTCAAGGCTTGCTCAATAATAGTTAAATGTAAATTCTTATTGGGCAAACTCTTATTTTGACCATTTATTTTACTGCGAGAGGAGTTTATTTTATCTATGACTGTTGAGCAAAATAAATCACATCAGTTGGGCAACTTTATGGAAAAATTGGTGAATTACACTTGCTGTGTAAAATATGTTAATATGCTGAGCAAAGTTTTCGATCATGCGCACTGCTGTCTTTTCATTGAACAACAGTTGGGCAACTTTCGCGCGGTTCAGTTCTGGAAAACACATTTTCGATCTTTTCGTAAAATGGCCGATGACACAGTGGCAGGGTTGCTTGACGAGTGGGGCTCACCGGTACTAATTGACACCTTTAAAGGCAAGTTTTCTCTAAATTAAGTACAAATACATACGTTATTATACGGTGTTGCTTGCCTCATTTCATTCTGACCGCTGTGTATGAAGAAATAATGAAAAATTTAGTGAAGCTGTTTACCAGCCATGCATGCATGCTAATTGCTATACATGTATTATAGCAGTTAAGCTTACGTAAGCTTATCTCTTTCTTCAAGTTCAGCCTCTGGGTCTGGTTCGGTTAAGTCGACGTTGGTCATTTGTATTTGTACTTAATTTAGAGAAAATTCACCTTTAAAGGTGTCAATTTAGTACCGGACAGCCCCACTCGTCAAGCAACCCTGCCACTGTGTCATCGGCCAAAAAATAAACCAACATATGAACCAGTAATGTGTAAAAATGCCCAACAGTTTTATCAAATTTTGTCCAACAATTGGTAAAATCAACTATGTTGGTTAGTTATTTTGCCCAACAGTTTCATCAAATATTGCCCAACAATTAGTGAAAAATGTTTACCCAACTATGTTGGGCGAATATTTTGCTTAACAGTTTAGCAAAAAATAAACCAACATATGAACCAGTAATGTGTAAAAATGCCCAACAGTTTCATTAAATTTTGTCCAATAATTGGTCAAAAATATTTGCCCAACTATGTTGGGTAATTACTTTGCCCAATATTTTAGCAAGTTTTTTACACCAACTGTTGGTCATAATTTTTGTCCAACTCTTGTTGGTTTAATTTTGACCAACTGTTTCATGTGTTGTATATAGACCCAACGTTGGTCAAAAACAAAAAATTGGTCATTTTTTGACCAATATTTTGCAGTGTATTTCCAATGGGATGGACAATATAAATGATTAACCTTGTGTATATTAGTTCATTAAATTATTATTTTGTGTGATTAGTATCATTATTGTAATTACCAAACCTTAATTAGTGATAATTACATCTCCAATTAATTAATATTACTAATTAATTACATACGACAAATACCATCTGAAAATGTATCAACGGCAGATTATTACCCATTTCAAATGGGGGGGGGGGGGGGTCAATATCTCTGCAGTGTTTTAATGAAGTTGGACCTATAATAATAATAATAATAGCGTTGCTTATATAGCGCTGTTCCAAAAATGATCACAGCGCTTAACAAAAGATAAAACATAAACAATACAATTTACCCCAGGCAACATACAAAAGTGAATGGAAAGATTGAAAAAGCCTAAATAAAATGTACAGATAATCAATTACTAAACAAATGAGTCTTAAGATTATGTTTGAAGGTTATGATACTGCTGCTGGATCTTAAGTGTAAATAAAGCTAACCACCAGCCGATATTTGGGGAATTTTCGGAAGAAGGGGGTCGGCAAATTTGTTTCATATTAAGTCTATGAATACCTTAAGACAAACCATCATTCATGGTGGGCATAAAAAAATCTCAGTGTTTCTAGATTATATTATACACACGGTTCAATTTTCACAAATTTGACACCTGGGAAATGAACTTTTCATATCATGAGCAAAGACAAATGGCACTCCCATCATGTGCATGTAAATATTTCCCCATCCATCTTTTATTGGCATATAGCAAACATATTTCTTGTTATATTTTATCAAATAATAGACCTGCAGTGTTTCTAGTTTTTAACAATGAGAATTCTTATTTCCTCAATTTTCTCAGATGGACAGTGGTTCAGGTGTTAGTTTGTATGTTGGTTATAAAGAGGAGCCCTGGCCCCTCACAGGTATGAAATAAAATCATTGTGTTTTAACTATTATGTTATAGAAACATTGGGTCATAACATAGACAAATTTCAAAGTATCAAATTCCAATTTTCACAGTATCTTCCGCAATTTTGGTAACAAATTTCATGAATGATGATTGAATTCATTCAAAACTATTCAATGGTAACCCTAAATTATTTTCAACAAGTTTATTCATCAGTGTTTCTAGTCCAATGGTACTTTTCAGTGAAAACTACTTATGGGTATGACATTCAAAATGGCCTGAACTGGAAAAGATATGTGGGCTATGTTAAAATCCATTTAACTAAAAATTCAAAATTATTTACAAACAAATATATAAGTCAATGTGTTTCGATTATTACAGTGTTTCTAGATTGAAGGTGTACTTGCCATACTAAATCAACTAATTCAGACCGTACTGTTTTTTTACACTGTTAAGTACAGTGTCAAAACACTACGATAGGAAGGAATGGCGAGTTTTGAGTGAATTTAAATAAACACCTCCGGTAAACTTGACTTGGAACCTAGATGGGCATGTATTATATACCTGATAATGTATACTACA
Organism: Ophiura sarsii; assembly: GCA_035610835.1. NCBI lineage: Eukaryota > Metazoa > Echinodermata > Ophiuroidea > Amphilepidida > Ophiuridae > Ophiura > Ophiura sarsii. Next base: position 1,075,161 of record CM069459.1, on the reverse strand, counting down.
TTATAATTCTCAGTAACAGTCTTAAATGACAAGCTCATATAAATCACATGTGTTTTGTTGATTGCAGCTTAAAGACTAGAATAAATGGTATATACATGTACTTCAGATGATTTTCACATATTAGTGAATAATTGTATCGATACCAATGTGTAAGGTACATGTGCAGTAGGAAATCCGTTGACACATTAATCCATGGCGAAAAAAGTGCAGTTATGTGAATTCTACAGTTGAACCTGCTGCTGTAGATCACTTTTGCTATGATGAGTTAGGCTTTAGGATATTATTGTAAAATGATCGATCAATATTGGGTTTTGTATGTTTGATGAACAACAGCATGTTGTTTTTAAATAATATTGTTTGTATAATTCTGAAATTACTAAAGCGGTGAATGCTTGGGTAGCTCGTATCCGGGTGCCCGACCGACCCCCCCCCCCCCCCCCCCCCCCCCCCCTCTACCTGGTTTTTTTAGTACAATTTGTTTTTGTAATGTACATGTTCCATTCCCTGCGTGCACACTGAGGACAAACGGAATGTAATGTACACTATTCACTCCCTGCGTGCGCACTGAGGACACACGGTATGTTGATTTAACCCTAACTCTACCCCCCCCCCACACTTTTTTCAGAATTTTTTCTTCAACGCGGAAAATCGACCAAAATATCCCCCCGATCCCCCCGGGATTTGATCCAGGGACCTCTCGCACGAGGGATTCCACACGGCTGTCAAGCACAGTCTGGGCAGTGTATTGCCCAGACTGTATGGAGTGGGTCCATTTTGTCATCAAAAAACTTCCACGCCGGGTGGTACCAACGTGCCCAGTCGTGGTATTTTGGGGTATATGGTAGTGTAAGGGTTAAGATGTTGTTGCTTTGAAATAAATTGTATTTTTACACAGGAAACACTGTTGAAAAAAATCATACTTTTGATAAGAATGAATTCAAATAATTTAGTATAAGATCTTAGGTTAGGAGTTACAATCCCTAATGGTGTGGGTCAAGGGTATTATGTGGGTTTAGGTCAAATACGAGTCATCTAATGTCCTGTTTTGGACTTTGAAATGTTAAAACTATGTTTTTGGTGGTGAGTTTTTTAAAACATTTTGGGTATGGTACACGGTTCCCGGGTATAAGTCACAGCCTTGGAAATTACCTAGAAACACTAAAGAGGAGCGTGGCATTATAATAATGCTTTAACTATGTATAACATGATATCTTCAGAGTTTTATTGAAGTTAGTGAAAAGTTCTATTCCATGGAGAGCTTTTAAAGCGTGTACATAGGGGAACTAGTTCTTCTAATCATTAAGGGTGCACACCACTATTACGATCACTGCGCAACCTCTTTACGATCGCCATCACACGGCAGCTAGTCCCTAAATAACGGTAATATTTGTGCAATGAACAATGTTCATACTGACATTATTCGGCATTAAAATTGATGAATTTGGTCTCTATTTTTCCCTGAATTGTAGCAGATATATTTTAAACAAAAATTAGTAAACAGTTTTATTTAAACAATATTGGCGGATGGATACACATTGATCACAACTCGCTACAACGCGTAATTCTTGTTCAAAATGAATACCCTGTATAGAGGGGCAAACATTGACAAATGGAACGGCTAACTCGACCAACTAACAAAAAGTGCATCAATTGTTAGGGAATATATATCACATTTTTTTCCCAAATATAGAAACACCCATATCTTATTTTTCAAGTATTATGAAAATAACTTTATTGACAATCTTTTTTCAAAATAATAGTATGAAATCTGCAAGTAGTTAGGAATGGCAAAACAATTAATTCAAAAACGTTCATCTGCAAATCAGAGAAAATGAGGACATTATGCGTTTCATATTTTTTTTATTTTTTTTAATTTCTTTAAGTAGAAACACTGAAATTTGTTTAGCACACCAGGAGGAGAAGAAGTTTATATTAGAAATGTCACAGACCCAGTATTGGTGAATTTTTCTGGCCCCGAATTCTATCGAGCATATTATGGGCCTTATCTAGAAATGCTAAAATAGCAGCATATGCCACAAACAACATTAACTTTGTTGGAGCGTTTTTATTATACACAAGCTAGAACACAATGGTTTTATTTTTGCTTACATGGGGCCAGGGGGTGTTAGTTGTGATTATAATACAAATTTATTTTGAAACCGCTGTCCAACTGAAAAACTGAACATAAAAAAAATCATCTTTTTGGTGAAAAATACCTCGTAAATTGGAAAAACTATCATCATTTTCTCTAAGAATAGAAACACTGATGCTTAGTTTATACTGTATTTATAAAGTGTACTCTGTCAACAACTTGCCATTGGAAAATAAGTTTGAAAAATTTAACTTGTAAGCAATGGCAATGCCATTTATCAAATAATATGTATTTTGAAGTAAGGAAAAAAAGGTTAAATTACGTAAATTTTGTGATAAGTTTTTTTCAAAAATTAGAAACACTGTGATTTTTTTATTGCACTGGAAGAATGAGTATATCATAGGAATGCCACAAACCCAATATGAGTGAATTTTGCCGACCCCCTTCTTCCGTCAACCGTCTGGTCCTTATCTTTATTTACACTTAATGTAGATGGGGTTCTGTTCCATAGTGTTGGGCCAGCCATAGCAAATGAGTTAGCTCCAATGCGTTTATGGCTGGCTGGCACAACAAGACGGGTTTTGTCTATGGCAGATCGTAGACCTTGTCTAGATGGAACATAGATGGAAATATACTCAGATATGTATATGGGGGCAGAACCAGTAATGGAGTTGGACCTATGGTGAATGTTCCTTAATATTGTATATAATCTGTGCTAATTATATTGATACTAATTACCTAGGAAGTGCTTATTTTATCCACTAAATCCGCACAATAATATCACTTTTTAGTGTTTAGGATAAACGTGTCCATCGCTGTCACCCTACTAGTATATCATTTTCAAATTGTTCAATATCAAATGCTGATTTCTATAGATCAACAGTTTTTAACTATGTATGCTAGCAAGATGTCAGTGCAATTAATGCCAGGCATAACATTGTAATCAATTCATAATACAGAAATAAGGTTGTAAGTAATCAGCCGAATTTGTTTTCTTCATTTTTGGACACCCTGTATAATAAAATTTGAATGAATTGTACCTTTCTACCAGAAAGGTATGTTCATAAACTTCAGTTAAGGGATTCTTTTGAACAAACAACATTTAATACATTTTTGTCATACTGTGCACACAGAATATAATAGTTTTTTTATCTGAAAATTGACATATTTTGATCACGCTGTATTTTCGTTTGACAATTAATTAACCCCTACAAATAATATATGACCGGAAGGGCCTTGCCTTTGGCTTCTCAAATATGGGGTTCAATATTTATTTCAATGCACTATGTTTTAAATTAGGAAGCATACACAGTAAATTACATTTCATAGCAATATTTCTTTTGTTACACCCTATATATTTCCTAAGTCACTCTGTATACTGGAACAAACACTAGATATTCACAATCCTATAAAAGATTCGCAGACATTGGCCGATTTAGTAAATTTACCATTTCAGTCAGAGTTAACAGAAGCAAAAGAGGGGGAGGCCCTCGAATTTAATCGTAATATGCAAGGTTAATACCGTGTCATCATGTGCCTGTACTACTGTGATGCAGTCACCACTATATACCTAGTGACAGGGAACTTGCGACTGAATTATTTGCATAACTTTGCCTGCAAACAGTTGTTGTCAATTGCCCGCGTATTTTCGATAAAGAAATGTATTGTTATTCAGATAAATGGATAAAGGTATTCAGGTGGTCTCATAGCCAGAAATTCTTAAAGTAACGTTAATAATCCGTGTCTTGGTTGATATAACTGTTTTTCCATTTAATAAGGGAAAATGGTTTTGTACCTAGGTTTATACAAAAATTATGATTGAATTTCTCGCAAATAAATACGTAGAACTGTTATTTTAATTTTAATGTTTCCTTTGTTCCACGTGCATAATAAAAATGGATTTTTTTTTAAGAATAATAAAAAGTATCCACTAAATTATGAATAGGTAAAATGACAGACATAATATTTTTCTTTCGAAACCTGTATACGGTCGATGATGGTCGATTTGGTTTTATTGTGGTGACCGCTTCCAAAGGGATAACACATTTCAAGCTGTTGGATTAAGTATTTGGTTGTCGTGATTGAAAAGCTACATGATCAGCCCTATTCATAAAGCCACACTATCATGAATAGCATTTGATTATGGAGCGCAAATAATAACAGCTATAAAAGTACCGCTGTTTCATCATTGGTCAAAATGGGTTCCTCTAACGCCCAGTGGACGAGGTCCAAAATCTAAACCGACACGCCAGAGTTTATGAATCTACTATAGATATCTCAGCTTTCTAACAATGTATTCTTTTGCACACTTTGGATTTATACTTTTTGAGTTATTAGGCTTAGAGCATAATCACATGTAATTTTTGTAAAATGTATGCATGTGACGCAATAGGGTCCCAACTTAATAAATGTGACCCTATGCTTTTAACAATAAGAGTCTTAAATAATAAAAAAAACCTTTAAAAGGGAAGTACTAGTACAAATGAAAGGCTTTTATATTTTTTTTAGGAAAGCAGTTGGTAGAATAATGACATGTAATTGGGTAATCAGAGATTGGCACAAGAGCAGGCAGTGGACGTATTGGCAAATTTGGGCATGATATAAAGTAATGAATATGAAGACAAATTTGCAGTAGTCCGTATATGTGACAAGACTACCGAAATCAGACACAATAAGGCAAGATATCAAAATTGAGTTTGTAATTGATTATTGTAGTAGAGATCTTCCGCTTAACAATGGTACTCTTTTTTTTTTTAATCGAACTTCTCAAAGCGGAGTTATATCATTTTCAAGTTAGTCTTTATGAAAACTCCAAACTGAGATATCATCCTTTAAAGATGTACTTACAATGTACTAACAATGTACTTTTATTTTTTTGGTTTGATTTTTTAATCTGAAACTTTCACATTAATGTTATAAACACTCTGAAAATTAATTTTATTACAAGAAATTCCCCAAAAATCACCCCCAATTAGAAATATCTCAGTTTGGAGCTCTGCCCAATTCATTTGGTTTCGGTAGAACAGTTACACATGATGTAACCACAGGGTTGTCATTTAAAAACATGTAAATAGCCTCTAGTTGTTGTTATGGTGCAATTTCTAATTGAGACTCTAAGAGGTTGTACACATTTACTAGCAATCAAACAAGAAATACAAAAACAAGTTACATAAGAAGCATAAAACGGTTTCTTTGTTTTGTGTAATTTTAGTACACGATGAGAAGTAGTAATGAATGACTCAATTATGAATGTACAAATAGAAGTTCAGGAGGACCATAATGTTGCGTACAATCAACTGAATCAATGTATGGTTACAAATATTTGCGTAGAATTGAGTTTTATGACATGTTCGAAACTTTCATTAATTCCTCTGTCAAACTTGTGTATAGTATTACATGTATTATGATAGTTTAGAACCCTTCACGAATGTAGTTATATCAAAGTTACAGGCATTATTGAAATGGTCATACTCTTCATGTAGACAACAAACAGGTTTAGCCAGAGTAGTGTCATCATTTATAAGGAACGGTTGCTACACAAAATGCTACATAAATGATCACTGATAAATACAGTTAACAGTTATTTAATTACAAACTATTTAATTACAAACTTAGAAAATTTACTCTGTTACAGTGGAATCTTCTTAACACAAATGTCCTGATAACACTGCAGGTCCCAAGTAAAGCTTATATAATGTTATTATAATATGACTGAATGACACAAACTTCTGTTAACACCTATCAAAATGTGAGGCCTGGCAACTTTGTTTGATATGGTTCCACCATGGAGGTGTCAAAATATTCGTGCACTCTCCTTTCACAGAACCAGTAATTAAGTTATTTAAAGCAATCAAGTCTTGAATAATTTTCTTGAATTGAGTCGTGGGTTGTAATTCACCTGTAAGCTCAGTACTATCCATCATTTGGCCTCTGGAGAGTGACGTAACTTACTAGGTACAGTTTTTACGCCCAATAAATCCTCATCAAACCTGGTGTATATAAGTTATATGGCATAGCACACATAACATTCAAATGATTGAGACATGTACAAAATTGGATTCAAATGAAAGATTGCAATGAAAGATTTATTTTCCAAAAAGAATTATGACAATCGGTCAATGCATTCTTGTGGTACGGTGTTTTGAGATACTCGGAAAATGGCCGAAAACCTGCCAAAAACAGTAACAATGCCCACAAATATAATTTATCAGGATTTAGAGAGCTCAATTTGTTAATAATGTAACATTCAAAACACCATTTACACATATTTCTTTAACAATTGAATATCTATATACCATGTTAAATTAAAAAATATGGTAACATTATATTGCATTAAGCTAAAATAACCTAGTGAAATTGGTCATTTTGACCAGTTTTACTGACTGCAATCAAAAAAATGACTAAGTCCAGCTAATTAATATGCGTAAATGTTATAAATCCAGATGTGAATGGTGTATTGCAATCAAACTTGGTATTATGGCTAATTGTACGATACCCAATCTTTTAAACTATAATTTAGTTTCATAAGCTCATTAAATATGCAAATTAGCTAATTATCTATTCAAGTCATTGATATGCAAATGAGCAATGTCCGACAATTTTTTTCCCATCATAAGAGTGATCGGTAATAGATATATAACATGTATACCCAATTTGATTGACAAATATTGATGGATTTAGAAATTAAACAAGCTTTTCCATTTCTTAAATACCCATATTCAAATTCTCAGTCTTTTCCTCGCAAGAGGCACTCAAAGGATGCAAAAACTGAGCATATCACTAAATTGATTGAAGTGTTTAGTACAATATCTCAGGTTAGGTTTATTTAAATCGGCCCAATATATTCAAGTTCAGAGCCAATTTCAAAAATTGGTAAAAACAGTCATAACTAAAAAACCTGATGATAAGTATTTATACCTGGATCAAGGTTATATAGTCCAAGGTCATGACTACCATATATGGCAAGCTCACTGCCCTACAGGGAGTGCCGCTCGTGAGGATAATTAATTTTATATAGGGATGTTTTTCAAAGTGGAGCTGCATACATTATATGAAAAGATTGTTTTGCATAAGGGCTTACAGACCACTCCTACATGTTACTCATTTTGCATGATTAATTAATCCAAATATTGTATGGCTGTCTTCATGACTTGGATTAGTGCATCCATGCACGCCAATTGAGGCAACAATGCAAAACCACATTCCACATCGTGAATAGCCATCCATTCAATAATGCAAAATGAGTAACAGGTAGAAGTGGATGTAGGGCTTTATGCAACACAGCTATTCATGTTGTTGTTCACTGTTGTAATGCTCCCAGTGGCAGACTCTGTGTGTGTGTGTATTGTGCTATGCCTAAATTATAAGGCAGCATTTAAAGTACGCAAGCGCGTGTTATGTGCCGCAATTTATAGTAAAATATGCAGTATGATACATATTTAGAAAATGTTATTCTACTATTAAAAGTGGAACCTTGTTAACACAAATCAGTATTTTTAAATAGTTACTTCCAAGGAATATCTAAGTTGCCAACACATGCAGAAGTATTAAAATATCAAAAGAAGATTAATTATCTTCATTTAAGAAGCTTAAAAACTGTGTAACGGGTGCTTTCTCTGGGATATTCCAATAACTCATTCCAATAACTCAAGCGTGGGGGCGTTTTTCGAAGCAACGGTATTTATTATATGTCGATAATAACACACCAAGGACTGGACTGGCAGGGACCTGCATATAAGAAAAGGGATGAACAGGTCAGTCCTTGGTGCTGTCCTTAGGCTGAGTGCACCAAGAAATAATACAAATATGCAACACATGGTTGAGTACAAAAATCATGAAATGAAATTAACATTACCGGGTTATTATTAAATTTGTGATATAAATGAAATGTATAAAGAATGATCGGACTAAATTTGGAATACTGAATTTGGATTAATTAGAAATACAGTAGACAACAATATCAAGAAACGAAGCAATAATTGAATAACGGCCAAAATATAATACTGTAATATGTATACTAATTTGGAATTAAACGTTGTCTGAAAATGTCCAGAAGTATCCGAAAAGATAAATCAATTTGGAATTAACCTCTATGCTTTGAAGGATAATTTGAAAACAAAACTATTATGCTAAACGAGGCTAATTTCAAGTGTAGCAAAATCTATAAAAACAACTAAACCCATCACCAAAGTTAACTAGTGAATATGACTAAATAAACATTATGGATATAGGTACATAAAACTGCAGTAGATAAACTATTGACCAATATAAAACAAACAAAAGTAATATACTAAACAGCAGACTAAACTTAAACTGTAAATACATGTAGCCAGGGCATTACATTAATATGCCTAAATTCATGAACCAGTGTTTCCTCTGGTTAACTATCCGAGATTATTTTCGCATCTAAATTAACTAGGCCAAGTGTTTGCCTGACCTAGGCGGTGATGTACCTCATTAAAACATAAGGGACGAAAAACACCAATGCAAAAAGGCTTGCTCAAGTTTCTAAATTGAACGATACCATAAGCAGTATCTCTCTAAATATAAACAAATAACAAAAAGCAAGTATTATAAAGTACATTTGTACAGTAGACAATGACTAGGAAGGTCACCACTAGTGTGTGCTCAATTTGGGCTAGCATCCAAACATAAAATAATTTAAGAGCACCACTCAGTGTTTCACTGGCTACAAGTATACAATATAAGAATGAATAATGATTGTCTTTTTAAACAATGCATGTACCTGCACGCCATGGACATGACTGACTAAATTAGAAAAGTTACTATCAAAGTGCATGGTACATTTGGCAATAAAAGTTTCAATACAAACTTTCAAGTGTTGATTTCCCAATTTTGTAGGAATTTAACTCTCAGTATCATAAGATTGAGAATAAACATTAAATTGGCTATCATGACAAAACTGACAAATCCAAAACTTGCCACAATATAAATCTCTAAAGTCCACTATAACATATCATGTGGACCTGTAGTGTAACCACTTCATTCATATTAAGATGAAGTTAATATTCTTGTAAATAACTAATTATGTGGGCTTGCTGCACAATAAAGGTTTAGCGACCTTGGTTAGAGCAACCCTTAATCATCTCAACACACACATAATTCTAGATCTATAGCAGTTAAGTAAACTAGTAAGCGAGTACTTTGTAGAGCACTCAAATCCAGGATCAATTTGGTTTGAGGTTATAATCATCAAAAGGTTACTAAACAAGTTAAATAAAACTTGAATATCCAAATATTAATTTGAAATATCTCAAACACCAAAAGTCTAAAATAATTCGCTAACAATGATAATCAATAACAAGTTCATTGATCTATACATGTAGCTCAGTGATCAATTGGATGGTCAAGCAATTTCATTCTCAAGTGGCCAATTTGTAGCCCATTGAGCTGAGACAGCAATACTAGTTTACATAACATAGCTTGGGTTGTGCCCATATGCACAGGCCTATGAATATAAAATATGAGTTACGCAAAGTTGTGTATTCTAAAAACTTCCACAATAACTCAATGGCCTAACATATAAAAATGGTATTAGTATACATTGGGGTGACACTTTTATTTATGACAGAATAACAATTTTTAAATATTATGTCTCCCGCCTTTCCAAGCATTTGTTAAGTGCTTGAATTTGCTCCAAGGCGACATCGAGCGAATAATCCGATTCTGTCACAATCTTAACTACACAATATGACCTGCATGTACAATATTTATTAAATTAACTGCCAAAAGATTTGGGGTATTTATTGGCATCAATGGTCCTAAACTAGATTAGATTTGGTGGTCGAAAAAATGTTGGCATAAGTTTGTATCAAAGGCACAAACTTATTATAAACCAAAAGCCAACAAACAATATGTTCATTCCAAAATAATACCAAATGTACTTGCAGATCTAAACAATGTTAGTACAATACATATCATATACAAAATCATCTCAAAGTATAAATATTCAAGCTGTAAAAATAGTTCCAAAAATGATGTATGTTGCAGACAAAGAAATCATTTCTTAACCAGCACAAAGTTCAAAATCATAACAGAAACTTGATTTCCAAAAATGAACTAAACTTGAATCTGTTAATAAAACTAAAGAGTGCACTTCAAATAATTGTCTTGTTTTGGATAGTGCAATCTCTTTAAAAAAATATCAAAATGTGATTACTAACAACAATGATTATGGCATACCTGCATATAAGAAAAGGGATGAACAGGTCAGTCCTTGGTGCTGTCCTTAGGCTGAGTGCACCAAGAAATTACCTGAGCATGCAGAGGTATTGTGTGAATAGGCATGATGAGTAGGGGTGTATTGTTATGTTAATGAGAGAGGGGAAATGGTGGGTTTGTTTGCAGATCAGATTACAGGGTGATCCACACAAACAAGGGTGACTCAAAAGTTGAGGCTGTTACACTCTCCCCCGCCACAGAAAAATGTCGTCCCGACATTAGAATATGCGAAAATGGTACAGCACATCTGTAAGGTCACTGACGCAGTGTTGAACAGTAGGCCGCTGCATCAATGTCATAATGGGAATGTCACTCATTTCATCATCATTATTGTCACTGCTTTCCTCGTCCTTACTTGTGGCATTTAACCTTGATGATCGACGACAGGGTGCCGAGCTGGCAGTTTCACTTGACGAGCTGACTTCTTTTTCCACAGGACGGTTCAGACGAGGGAATCGTCGTGGGGCTGGAGGCTGCGAATCGGTTGCATCATTTGGTGAAACATCTTGAGGTGGAGGTTCCTCCAGTGGTAGATGGTTGCAGGGCAACAGCATGTTGCGATGAAGTGTTCGATGTGGTTTTGAAGTCGCCTCGCCTCTGGGCGAACTTCATACACAGGGATATCCTGATTGACTCTACGAACCACCACATATACATCTTGGTCCCATCGGTCCTCGATTTTGTGTTTGGTCTGGAAGCCTGTCTTCTTCACGAGGACCCTATCACCTTCCTGCAATGTATTCTCTCTCGACCGCATGTCGTACCTTTTCTTATTGCTAGCAGCCGAAGATGACGCACTTTTGGAAGCTAACTTGTATGCATACTCCAAACGCTCTTGAAGCTTAGTCACATAGGTCTCGTGCTTTACTGCTTGCGCTGGCGGGGACGTAGGCTGAAGGCCAAAGGAAATATCCACAGGAAGTCTTGGATGCCGACCAAACATCAGGTAAAATGGAGAGAAGCCTGTAGAATCGTGCTTGGTGGCGTTATATGCATGAACCAATGGGCTGATGTATGTCTTCCAGTCTATCTTCTGAGCCGGTGAAAGTGTACCAAGCATATTTAGAAGCGTACGGTTGAATCTTTCACACTGGCCGTTACCCTCAGGATGATAAGGCGTCGTCCGTGTCTTCGTGATGCCAGCAAGTTTGCAAAGGTTTGCGATCACCTTACTCTCGAAATTCCGGCCTTGGTCAGAGTGTAGTCTGGCCGGGAACCCAAAGTGCCCTAGGAAGTGATCCCATAGCGCCTTTGCAGTGGTGGATGCTGTCTGATTTCTGGTTGGAACTGCCACTGCATACTTAGTGAAGTTATCAGTGATGACAAGGACATTTTCTATTCCACCTTTTGATGGTTCCAGGCTCAGATAATCCATGCTGACAAGTTCCAGGGGCTCTGTTGTCAATATGGATGTAAGGGGCGCCACCTGTTGCTGAGTTGGAGCCTTTCTTCGTATACATCTGCCACATGACTTGATTTTAGTTGTGACATCTTGTAGTAGACCAGGCCAGTAGAACCGCTGACGTGCAAGTTCTAGGGTTCGCTCTCTGCCAAAATGCCCAACATCATCGTGGATCCCACGAAGTGCTTGCTCCCGATGGGATGGCGGAACAACAAGCTGGTAAGTGTCAGAACGATTTATTTTTCGGACACGATGAAGGACGTTCTGATGCATCCGGAGGCGGTTCCATTCTCTTAAGTAGCGTCGTACATCTGCAGACTCTTCCCTGAGATTATGGCGTCGACCGCTCTTCTTCATTTCGATCACTCGCTTTATTGCTGGATTGGCCTGTTGCAATCGTCGCCAATCATCCATGGTTTTCACAGGTAGTTTGGACTGTGAATTTGTGGTAGGATGGGTGGCTTCATGTTCTTCATCAATTATTGGTACTACCAATTGCGGGTTGCAGGAAACAGACTCGACAAATGGGTGACATTCAGTCCTATCCTCGTCAAGATGATGTTTACACAGTACTTCAATGACATCACTGGACACCTTGACATCATTGGACATCATGACTGGCGAGATCACAGCAGGCTGGGTGTTATCGCCTGATGGAGGATGGGGCCGCCTGGACAAGCCATCGGCATCACCGTTTTTCTTGCCGGGACGATAGGATAAGCTGAAGTTGTATGCTGATAGGGCTGCCAACCAACGGTGACCCGTTGCATCTAGTTTGGCAGAGGTGTTAACATAAGTGAGAGGATTGTTGTCCGTCAGGACTTCGAATGGGCGACCATAGAGATAGTCGTGGAATTTGTCAGTCACGGACCACTTCAGGGCTAAGAATTCCAGTTTATGAGCTGGGTAATTCCTCTCACTGTGACTTAATCCTCTGCTAGCGTATGCTATCACATGTTTTGTCTTATCCTGTACTTGGTAGAGCGCAGCTCCCAATCCTGCGGTACTAGCGTCGGTGTGAAGAACGAAAGGGCATGTAAAGTCAGCATATGCCAACACTGGTGGCTCCATCAGCTTGGTTTTGATGGTGTCAAATGCTGCTTGACATTCAGAAGTCCAGCACCAGGGTTTGGCTGTTTGTGTTTTGGCCTTACCGCGTGTCTTCTTTCCTGGACCGCCGATCAACGAATTCAAAGGCTTGGCGATTTTGGAGTAGTCCTGAACAAAACGTCGGTAGTAGCCTGCGAAGCCGAGAAACGATCGCATCTCCTTCTGGTTAGTAGGTACAGGCCAGCTTTGAAGAGCCTCTGTCTTTGACGGATCCGTCGCTATGCCCTCAGCAGAGATTACATGGCCAAGATAGTTGACTTGCGTTTTGAACATACTGCACTTAGTCGGCTTCAATTTCAGATTGAAGGATCTCAATCTATCCAGGACAGCTTTCAGGCGTTTCAAATGTTCTTCAAACGTTGACGAGTAGATAATAATGTCGTCCAAATACACAAGACACTGCTTCAGATTTAGATCTCCCATGCATCGTTCCATGAGGCGTTGGAAAGTGGCGGGTGCATTTGTAAGTCCAAAGGGCATTCGATTGCACTCGTAGAATCCCAAAGGGGTCGTGAATGCTGTCTTGGCTTTATCTTCTTCATCCATCTCTATCTGCCAATATCCAGCCTTCAAATCAAGCGAGGTGAACAATTTAGCGCCATGGAGTGCGTCGAGTGTATCATTGATCCGTGGAAGAGGAAAGTTGTCCTTGATTGTCCGCTTGTTAAGAAGTCTATAGTCGATACAAAGACGAAGGGACTTGTCCTTCTTCCTAACCAAAACGATGGGTTGTGCGAAGGGACTATGTGATTCTCTAATGGCCCCAGCATCGAGCATATCTTTAAGCAGTGCACGAACTTCATCATACTGGGCAGGAGGGATTCTTCTATGGCGCTGTTTGAATGGTGTGTCGTCTGTCATGTTGATCGTATGCCTCACAGCTGTAGCACATCCTAAATCATATTCAGACTGAGAGAAGACATCTTCATATTTCTGTAGTAGGTTATGAACTTCACGGCACTGATCGCTGGAAAGTTCAGCGTCGGCTAGGTCCACAGCTTGACTTCCATGCTTCGGCTTTTGAGATGCTGGAGTAGTGGGATCTAAAGGTGTCGTAGTTGGCGTAACGGTCATAGATTGTAATTCGACTGTAGGAGAGGTTAGGTTTGAGGATTTCATTGCCGCTGGAGACCCAACCCACTCTGCAAGATGAATGCCGCACAATACTGATTTAGGATGGATGACAATAGGATGGCCACACATGTTCTTCACATGAATTGGTATTTGCTGAGCTTTGCTGGCAATTCGCACCACACTAGGAATAATAGTCAAGCTGTTAGATATATTTGCTTCTGGAATAGGTTGCGTGAAGGCGTCATAAACCCCAATATTTTGATTGGTACGAACTCTACCCCACACAACCGTTGTCTGGTGTGCCGCTACTGTCTGAGGTTTACTGATGGTTGCACGTACTCGTGAAGGCTCTTCTTGGTGAATGATTCTATCTCTTGCGATGAGTTGTTGGAAAGCCACCTTCAATGCGCTGGGACAGTCGTGATAATTGTTCTTCACTTTAGAGTAGCAGGCTTGGAGAACGTTGGTCCCCACAACTATTGGGACTCTCTTATTGTACGCTGTGTCGCCGACGACGAGAATGAGACAATCTACATCATCTTGGTCCTTGGAAGAAATGGGTACGGTGAGTCTAGCCTCAATGTATCCACTGTAGGGGATTTTCTGTCCTCCGGCACCTTCAATTTCCAGAAGATCATTTACTGGATGGATCGGTATTTCTGGAAGATTATTCTTTATGAAGGATTCAGAAAGAGTAGTCACTTGGGATCCCGTATCCACTAGTGAAAGGCAGGAAATTCCCTCGATTTTGATTTCCGTTTCATTGGGTTCGCCGAAAAGACGATTAAGCGTAGATGAGGCTTGCATTCTTTGTCCTACTGCCCGCCTCCTGGCAGAGGAACGTGGTAGTTTAAAGCTGGTGGTGCTTGGTAGGATAAATTCTGTTGTTGTCCATTGAATGTGTGTCTTGGCGCTGTCTGGTTTGGAGGACGATTGGGAGGTCCACCGGTGTGTCTACCGCCAGGAATGAAGGCTGGTGGAGGACCTTGGCTCCACCGTTGTTGTTGAACATTGTTGGGGACGAAAATAGGTGGCTGTCCTTGGTTCCATCTCTGTGGAGCATTATTCTGAACGAAGTTTGTTGATGCCTGGTTCCAACCCTGGTGAAATCCTAAGTTTGGCGGAGGTCCTTGGTTCCAGTTCTGCTGCTGGTTTCCAGTTGCAGGTGGGGGTCCTTGGTTCCAGTGTTGCTGTTGGTTTTCAGGTGCAGGTGGGGGCCCTTGGCTCCAGCCGTACTGACCTTCTCTGGAAGTGGAATTGCGAGAAAAATTACGTTTCCCATTCCGATGGCTGTTTCTTGAGGACTGCCTTTGTTCTCCATTTTGGTGAGGAGGAGCATGTTGTTTGAGTGGTCGGTAGGCATCCGACCTGTGATTTGGGGATGAACTTCTTTGCGGCTGCTGTGGTTCTCTTTCTCCTGGACATTCCATGGCTGCATGTCCTCCTTTACAGCATAAACTGCAGACCAGCATCTGCCCTGGTGGAGGATCGCAAAACCTCACTTTCTTCTGTTTGTCGATCTGCAGCTGGGACAAGCTCTCTGCGATATGGGACACCTGGTTTTGTCGTACTGATGATGTGGTCTTCAGGATGCCCTCCTCTTTTCTTTGGAGACGGCTTTCATTAGTTCAGCAGCTGGGCAGGCACTATCATACTTGTAGTGAAGTGTTGCCTTCACTTGTGAATGTCTTAGGCCTTGCCAGAAGACCTTTCTTAGACTTGATGAGAGTTGTGGGGCTAGGTCCGATTCCAGCTCGCATATATCTTTAAAGAGGGACAGCAACCGCATGTAGAACTCTTTAGCAGATTCTGACTTTGATTGTTGGTTTGAGTAGAATTGCGCCAGCAAACTATCACGATCAGCGGCGTCATCAAACAATTCATCAAGTCTGTTGATGATTTCCGGTACTCTACCACAGTCTTCGACATGGTACCTAGGCAATCCTCGAAGTGAGTTCCGGACAATGGAAACGGAATATGAAGGATCGTCACGAAGAAGTTCCCGGACTGAGCGCTTCCATTCACGGTAGGATGTCTCTCCATTCTTTGGGGAATCACTGCCGGAAAAGATGGGAGGTCTCACAGGAGTTGGGCGCTGAACAATAAATGTTGGTGCTGACTGTGTCTGCGATGACTGAAAGTTACTTGATGGAGTTGTAGGCGTTGGATAACCCGGAGGCCGATCTGGCAGTGGAGGTCCAGTATCACGATGTACTTGAGATCGAGGACGTGCACCCAAGTTGTTGTACGGTGTCGACATCATGTATGTATCATTTACTCCAGGTGGTGGTGGCTGTTGTGGAAAACTCATAATTTTGATATTCTGGCTAGCTGGCTAGGGTGGGTGCCCTGATCGAGTATGGAATTATGTTGCAAAGCCCCAAACGTTGGGCGCCATTATGTAACGGGTGCTTTCTCTGGGATATTCCAATAACTCATTCCAATAACTCAAGCGTGGGGGCGTTTTTCGAAGCAACGGTATTTATTATATGTCGATAATAACACACCAAGGACTGGACTGGCAGGGACCTGCATATAAGAAAAGGGATGAACAGGTCAGTCCTTGGTGCTGTCCTTAGGCTGAGTGCACCAAGAAATAATACAAATATGCAACACATGGTTGAGTACAAAAATCATGAAATGAAATTAACATTACCGGGTTATTATTAAATTTGTGATATAAATGAAATGTATAAAGAATGATCGGACTAAATTTGGAATACTGAATTTGGATTAATTAGAAATACAGTAGACAACAATATCAAGAAACGAAGCAATAATTGAATAACGGCCAAAATATAATACTGTAATATGTATACTAATTTGGAATTAAACGTTGTCTGAAAATGTCCAGAAGTATCCGAAAAGATAAATCAATTTGGAATTAACCTCTATGCTTTGAAGGATAATTTGAAAACAAAACTATTATGCTAAACGAGGCTAATTTCAAGTGTAGCAAAATCTATAAAAACAACTAAACCCATCACCAAAGTTAACTAGTGAATATGACTAAATAAACATTATGGATATAGGTACATAAAACTGCAGTAGATAAACTATTGACCAATATAAAACAAACAAAAGTAATATACTAAACAGCAGACTAAACTTAAACTGTAAATACATGTAGCCAGGGCATTACATTAATATGCCTAAATTCATGAACCAGTGTTTCCTCTGGTTAACTATCCGAGATTATTTTCGCATCTAAATTAACTAGGCCAAGTGTTTGCCTGACCTAGGCGGTGATGTACCTCATTAAAACATAAGGGACGAAAAACACCAATGCAAAAAGGCTTGCTCAAGTTTCTAAATTGAACGATACCATAAGCAGTATCTCTCTAAATATAAACAAATAACAAAAAGCAAGTATTATAAAGTACATTTGTACAGTAGACAATGACTAGGAAGGTCACCACTAGTGTGTGCTCAATTTGGGCTAGCATCCAAACATAAAATAATTTAAGAGCACCACTCAGTGTTTCACTGGCTACAAGTATACAATATAAGAATGAATAATGATTGTCTTTTTAAACAATGCATGTACCTGCACGCCATGGACATGACTGACTAAATTAGAAAAGTTACTATCAAAGTGCATGGTACATTTGGCAATAAAAGTTTCAATACAAACTTTCAAGTGTTGATTTCCCAATTTTGTAGGAATTTAACTCTCAGTATCATAAGATTGAGAATAAACATTAAATTGGCTATCATGACAAAACTGACAAATCCAAAACTTGCCACAATATAAATCTCTAAAGTCCACTATAACATATCATGTGGACCTGTAGTGTAACCACTTCATTCATATTAAGATGAAGTTAATATTCTTGTAAATAACTAATTATGTGGGCTTGCTGCACAATAAAGGTTTAGCGACCTTGGTTAGAGCAACCCTTAATCATCTCAACACACACATAATTCTAGATCTATAGCAGTTAAGTAAACTAGTAAGCGAGTACTTTGTAGAGCACTCAAATCCAGGATCAATTTGGTTTGAGGTTATAATCATCAAAAGGTTACTAAACAAGTTAAATAAAACTTGAATATCCAAATATTAATTTGAAATATCTCAAACACCAAAAGTCTAAAATAATTCGCTAACAATAATAATCAATAACAAGTTCATTGATCTATACATGTAGCTCAGTGATCAATTGGATGGTCAAGCAATTTCATTCTCAAGTGGCCAATTTGTAGCCCATTGAGCTGAGACAGCAATACTAGTTTACATAACATAGCTTGGGTTGTGCCCATATGCACAGGCCTATGAATATAAAATATGAGTTACGCAAAGTTGTGTATTCTAAAAACTTCCACAATAACTCAATGGCCTAACATATAAAAATGGTATTAGTATACATTGGGGTGACACTTTTATTTATGACAGAATAACAATTTTTAAATATTATGTCTCCCGCCTTTCCAAGCATTTGTTAAGTGCTTGAATTTGCTCCAAGGCGACATCGAGCGAATAATCCGATTCTGTACTATAAAAGTGTCACAATCTTAACTACACAATATGACCTGCATGTACAATATTTATTAAATTAACTGCCAAAAGATTTGGGGTATTTATTGGCATCAATGGTCCTAAACTAGATTAGATTTGGTGGTCGAAAAAATGTTGGCATAAGTTTGTATCAAAGGCACAAACTTATTATAAACCAAAAGCCAACAAACAATTTGTTCATTCCAAAATAATACCAAATGTACTTGCAGATCTAAACAATGTTAGTACAATACATATCATATACAAAATCATCTCAAAGTATAAATATTCAAGCTGTAAAAATAGTTCCAAAAATGATGTATGTTGCAGACAAAGAAATCATTTCTTAACCAGCACAAAGTTCAAAATCATAACAGAAACTTGATTTCCAAAAATGAACTAAACTTGAATCTGTTAATAAAACTAAAGAGTGCACTTCAAATAATTGTCTTGTTTTGGATAGTGCAATCTCTTTAAAAAAATATCAAAATGTGATTACTAACAACAATGATTATGGCATACCTGCATATAAGAAAAGGGATGAACAGGTCAGTCCTTGGTGCTGTCCTTAGGCTGAGTGCACCAAGAAATTACCTGAGCATGCAGAGGTATTGTGTGAATAGGCATGATGAGTAGGGGTGTATTGTTATGTTAATGAGAGAGGGGAAATGGTGGGTTTGTTTGCAGATCAGATTACAGGGTGATCCACACAAACAAGGGTGACTCAAAAGTTGAGGCTGTTACAACTGTATTAATTACTATTCAGAAAGCAGAAACTGGCAACACAGAAGGTTTTTTGCCTGATAAGAAGCCCAAATGTTGCCTAGAAATAAGTTTTTCAAAACTATCAAGCCGTCTGCAGGAGGTTTTCTTTTAAACTGTGTATTTAAGATACCTATATAGGCATCTACATTGGTACTATGTCTCCTAAATATAGTTTTAAACCTTCAACATGAAAAGGATAAGTACCCAAACTTGTTGGAACACGAATAAGTTTGCATTACATCATCATAAATTGGTAAAAGATTACTGGCTCGGCCAGGGATGTCAATTTTAATAGTAAGTGGGCAGATATATTACGATTAATTAGTCAAAATGTATGCGGCCGAGCTTGATGGAGAAATAAAAACCGTGATTTTAAATTTATCGCGTTTTGAACCTTATTTATGCGACTAGGGTAAAAGTACTTTAGGGTACACCAGGTATACTATGTACTATTGACTAATTTTGTTGTTGTTGTTGTTGTTGTTTTCTTATTATTTTTGTATTATACATTCGTCCTATATATTGCTATCAGACGAACAATTTGAGATATGATTTTTCAAAATGAGAGCAAGTACTATACCGTAAAGATAATAAAAAAGTAGAAATTACCCGATGACTCATTGACACTCGGACCAATTAGAGGGCAGGATTTGGGTCCCGATACACTCGCTCGCCCCACTTTCGGGAGAAATTACCTTATGACTCATTGACACTCGGACCAATCAGAGAGCAGGATTTGGGTCTGATGACCCGGAGTCTGACCTTTTCTCCTGATTTTTGTACCAGATTTCTCCCGTTGTTTTTCACCCGATTTCTCCCGATTTTTTGCACTGAAACCCTCCTCTAAACCTACGTCCTACACTACTGAGCTGACATAGTGATAGATTGACTGTACCACTTACAGGGTTTGTACTACTTGTAAAATGAATGGGATCAACTGTTATTCTACATTTTGCAAAATATTGTATTTCACATTGAAAGTATTACTTCATACGAACTTGATACTTTGTTACTCATGCTGGTGGGTTTGTAACTGGATTTACAAGGCAAAATCAATTGGAATACGAAGCATAATTCGGTAGGCATTGTTTTGTTACGTTTATGTTATTGCTTCTTAGTTGCTTGTGTTGAGTATAAAAATACTACAATATAAAAGATGTAAACAAATAAATATGAAAATTTATATTGTTGTAATATGATACAGTGGTTTTAATATGATACAATGGTAGTGTAAGTAACACAGCAGTATCTTACAAGTGGTTCAAACAGGTTATTAAGACACTTATGCGTTGAATATAGCTAATGAGAGATGCAATATTTAGGGTTAATTTAGTAAAGACGATGGTTTGCATAATTGGCGAAATTTGGAATAACCTGTTGGTGCCATGCTTTGAGATTAAGACAGTGTCTTAAATTTTCCTGATTGGTATTCTTGAAAATTGCACCTTGACATTTGGAGTAGGCCTACATGTAGTAATATAATAAAATGGCACAGTTTGGTGGTTTCTATGAGGTTTACTTACAAAATAGAATACTTGTTAGAAAAATGGAATGCAATGAGAAATATATTTTGTTGGTGACTTAGTGTTTGTTGTTGTGAATATACTCTGAACTTATTAGTTATACAAGATAGATAAAAGGCTCTTTTTAACATATTATATACAAACATGAATAATGCTTTTTCTTATGAAAGGACGAAGAAGTGATTACTGTAAAATCATTACATCTTACGACAATTATTTATGGAACTGGTATTTAGTCAACTTTTTCAGGTAATATTAAGTTGTTAGTTTGTAGCATTTTCCTATATCGAGGGCTCATAAACAAAAGGCCTCATCTCCATTTTTTTCAAAAAATGAGATTTTGGTATCAACATTTTCAGAGAGAAATTCTCTTTCCATATCACACAGTCTTATCTCCATAACACAACCCCTTTTTATGTTATAGCCAATATCACAAGGCCTTATCTTTATTTCCCCAATGTGTTTAAAAATCTTCAATAGCCTTTTTCTGAAAATGGTCAAAATGGAGATAAGGCCTTTTGTTTCTGAGCCTACGATATATAACTATTATAGACATTGGTGGTAATTTAGTTTTCTGAATTTGGATTCCTAGCGAATTAAATTGTTACTGAAAATAAGTTGTTTTACAGTAATCAGTGCAATGATCTGAGGGTATGTTTGAGGGAAGTGTTGTTAATGTATGCTGGTAATATGCATGTTAAATGCAACATATGCAACACTTCACTAAGGTGTAAATTACTGAAAAGCCAGAAAAGTTGATTGAGTGTTTTTGTATAGCAACACATTATCAGTAAACATTATGTTAAGTGACCAAAATTAAGAATAGATACATGAAAATGGTTTTTTTTATAAATAGTTAAATACAAATATGAACAACGACATCTATATACAATGTACAGTGACAGAATAAGTTTAATGTAATAAAATAGGCCTAAAATAATCCATCTACGATGTACAGTGGTAAAATTAGGTTAAAATAATTTTAAAAAAAGTGCTGGAAACTTGGGAGTGCTGGAAACTTGGATTGCAAAATACTTGAAATGAGATAATATATGCAGCTTATTTTTAGCTGAGGCATCTTTTTGATTATTTGTAATTATTGAGCTGAATAAGCATGATAAACAAGATAATTGGTGGGAATTTAATCTGTTGAATTTGGTTCTTAGCAAATTATGCATGTCACTATTTTTTTTTTTTTTTTTTATTATTATTATTTTTTTTATCATTTATCATACATAGACGTTTAATTTTATCTCTTTTTCCTTTCCATTAAAAATCATATATTAATGTTTCTATTTCTTTTACGATGCATCCCGGTATAACTAGCACATTCATTATATATATAAGTTGGGACAAGGCAATAGCTTTAACTATAACAGTACGACCATATATTGTTAAATCTCTTTTCCTCCATACTGATAGAAGTCTTTTAAGCTTATCAAGTTTACTTTCCCAGTTCAGTTTTTGAATTGCGACCAAATTAAGACCAAAATATATCCCAAGTGACTTCACTGGGCCGATTGACCATTTTATATCGATACTGTTCGCTGGAATTTGTTTATTATTATTAAGCCATATGCCTTCAGATTTAAGCATATTTAATTTCAATCCAGAAACTTTACTAAAGCATTCAATAGTCTTAATAACTTCAAAAGTTGACTGTTGATCTCGCGTAAATACTGTCGTATCATCGGCTACCTGGCTTATCTTAATTTCAGTTTCTTGTGAGCGCCAATTGAACGGTATTTTGTTATCTGGTATGGTAAAGCCTTTAATGTTTCGATTATTTCTGATATTACATGTTAGTATTTCTACTGAGATGACAAAGAGTAAAGCTGATAGTGAGCATCCTTGCCGAATGCCTCTGGATAGACTGAAATATGTAGACTTCCACCCATTATTTATTATACAACTAGAGCATTTACTATAAATGGATTTAATATAGATTATAAAATTGGATCCAAATTTAAATTTCTTTAAACCTTCGAAAATGAAGTTACATTCCAGACTGTCAAATGCCTTTTCGAAGTCTAAAAAGATAATAGAGCCTGAAGAGTTATTTTCCGTAGAATATTCAATAATATCGTTAATAAGTCTGATGTTCTCACCAATAAAACGACCTTTGATGTAAGCGGTTTGATCATTATTGATTATTTTTGGCAGAATTTGTTGCAGTCACTATGCAACACTTCACTACGATATCAATCACTGAAAAGTCAGAAATGTTGATTGAGTGCCTTGATATTGTTATGCAACACATTATCAGTTAACATTATTATGTAAAATGACGAAAATTACACACATAAAATGTAGATGTGATATAAGTGAAAATGTTAATCAAAAGATTCCTTTGTTCCATGCTCATTTAGGGTCTTTAGCGATTAAAAGTGACATGTCATATGGGGTCGCTAGGGGTCATTGACCCAAACAAGGGTAAATTGTAAGACATGCTCCGATTTTGGCCGGACTTGTTTCATCTTGTAGGCATTGATAAGACAATAAAAAAAGACAATCATTATTTTGGGGTCAAAGGTCAACAAGGGGTCACTATAGGTCAAAATGTGATTTTCACTTAAAACGCCCTTGCAATTTATTGAAATGACCTAGGATCGTCAGAATCAGTCAATTCTTTTTCTCGAAAATTGTTGTGAATTTGTGACGAATGTTTCGTCAAAACCGCGCCCTACCTGAGATTTCCAATAATCCGTGGAACAGGTTTTAATCCGTCGCTCAATCTCATTTTGCCAATGAACTCTTTATAAACCTGTAAATCCAGGCCACTCAGAATCCAGGCAATTCAGAATTATCATTGTCATGTGTTTCATTTTCAGAAAACCTAGGATTTTTGTTGTCGTTTGATCCTCCGAAAATCTACAAGACCACGTTTGCCGACAGTATTGGGACACTGCAGTATGAAAAGGTTGTTGATTGTAATGATCCGCTTCAGTTAGATTATGATCCAGTGGAGAAGAAGATATATTGGACCGAGATAATTAATAGTCAGATACGACGGTGTGATCTGGATGGGAGTAACAATGAGGGTTTCGAACTACCTGCTGGAACTGGAAGTAAGTGCAGACTTAGTTCATCAGGGTTAAAAGGTCAAGAAGGGTCCGTAATGGTTGTATAACATGTACACAAGTTCAGCTGAGACAAAGGTGAAGAATGTGTTGCTATAGGTCAACATGGACGCTACAGTTTCAATAAGGTATTTTACAATTTAAACACACATTTACTGTAAACAGGCTGTCGTGTAAAAATGGACCTTGAAAAGTCCGGTTTTCTTTCATAATTCCCAGTTAAGTACTAAGTGTGTTCAAATTTGAAAATTATTGGCCCAAGCTGAGGATTTATTTTAATTAACCCTAACTCTCGCGGCTATGTGTCTGTGTAAATCAGGGGAGGGGGTTGTGTGTTAAGCTCAAAACATACAAAATTGTTTGGCTGAGCATAAGGATTCCGAAAATGTATAGTTTGCTTCGCTTCCGATGTTTGGTTAACGAGTTATCAGGTAAAACGTAAAAAGGTCGTAGACCTTTACATACGGGGTCAACATTTAAACTTGCTCTCATTTTGAAAAAATCATATCTCAAATTGTTCGTCTGATAGCAAGGATTCCAGAAATGATAGTGTTTACCACCTAAAATGTCTGTTGTACCTTATAAAGGGGTCAAAAAGTCAGGTTCCAAGGTCGGGCCTATAGAACAGGGTTTTCTTTTGTTGCCTAACAGATGGTGTCATTGAACAAGTGCCAAAGATGGTACAGTATACTATAAAAGTGGACATTTTTTGAACAAGTTTGCTTGTTTTTATTTTCGCGATTTTGAGGTTCCTTATACATAGACCTACATACAAAAGGAATATATTAGCGCATTTTTATTTTTGCGCTTGCTGATCTTGGGCGAAAATAAATGTAGCGCGAAAATTTCCACTTTTACAGTAGTTGGATCAGTTCCAAATTGGTGAATTACAGCAGTAAATGAATACAGAATGACGGGAGCGCTCATGAAGACATCAAGCGCACTGTGCATTATGTGTGTGAAGGTTCATGCGACCAAAACCATGTGCGTCTGGACGTAATCGTTACTTTTTTGAGATAAAAACAGTATGGTACAGAGTATAGTACAGAGTAAAAAAAAGAAGAAATTAAGCAAATCTGTGTTCTGATCTGATTTCAAACTATTAATTTCCAAAGACTTTACTACATGAATATTACTAGGCCTAGTAAGCCGAACATTTGATAGGTGCTAGGTTTGATAGGTGATATTGTGCATCTCCTTACAAGAACACTTGACTACACTGTAGTATTTGATTTTCAAAAAAAGAAGGTATGTCTCATATAAAATATCTATGCGAGATGCGATTTAAAAACATTTAATAGAAAAAAATAGTTTTTGTTATTGTGTTTGGTCCCCTTTGGAGCCAATTTGTTTCAATTTGTTTCAATTTGTTTGGACGACTAAAAGAGCCAACAATTGGGCTCATCGCATAGGGTTATGCGGCAAAATTGACTTCATATACTTATGCGCGCGGGGTGACTCTTCTTGTGACTTGACACTTGGTCACAAATGATTTCTCTTTTTCAGATCAGAGGGCTACCTGGGATGTATTATATTGCGATTATATATCCATTGATTTGCATCTGATGAAATTGTGTTCTTCGTAGACCTGGATGCGTTGATAGTAAAGGTGAGATAATTTAAAACAGGTCTTCAACACTCAATTATGGATACAAATGTGAGTGTTGGAGACGTTTTAAATGATCTCTTCTTTATCTGATAAAATTGGTATTCTCATGATTATTATATATTGTTGACATTGTGAATTTTTATCACCACTAAACTCAGAGAAATCTTAAATCTAGATTTTGACGAAAAAAGATAGCTTTCACCTTTGGACTTCACCTCTGGTTAATAAAAGTAGGGCACAGGGATGCATAGCCAAGGGTTCTAATTTTTTCCTTTTTTTGCCATTGTTGGACCTTGTGTTAGATAGCCATACAGTTTTGGGTTTTTGCTAACCAAACATTTCATGATAAAGCATGGGGTGAGAGTGGTGGCAATTTCAGCACAGTCATAACTACATAACTTGTCAGGTCGATTTTGTCTTTCCCTTTAATAATATTTGGTTACGGTTGTATACAAAAAGGCTCACTGCCTTGACTTGTGAAGACCGCCCCTCCCCCGACCAATCGACCATACCTGAAATATCAGTTTGCCCATAGAACAGGGTGGTTTTTCGTCGCTTTATGGCCAACACACCAATTAGAAACTCAAGATGTTGGACCAGGGTGAACGGACAGGCGCGTCGCAACCGGGGCGGCCATGGCCGCCCTACTTTTTTACAAAGAAAGAAAAAATGAAGAATGGAAAAAAAGAGTAGAAACGGGGGAAAGTGATTGCTTTTCAATAAAATATTGGTCAAAAGTATACACCAAATCGCACCAATACCAATTCTGGGGGTGGGGGCACTGCACGAGCGTGCAATCTTTTTTTTACCGTGCGAAATTTGTTGACAGCCCCCCCCCCCCCCCCCACCACTTACGTGAAATTCACGACGTGACTGCCAAACAAATTGGGTCTACCTTTTACTATGGAGCCCTGCACGACCGTGCAATTTGTTTTTGACCGTGCAAAATATTTTGACCCCCCTCCCCCACTTACGTGAAATTCACGAGGGGACTGCAAACAAATTGGGGCTTTTTTCAACAGAAATGGTCGCCCCACTTTTTGGTACCTTGCTACGCCCCTGTGAACGGGCCTAATGTAGAGCCCAGAGTTGTCTGCTTTCTCTTTTAGAAAGCGGAATTTCATGTTTTGTTTCCAATATTTTCAATCTAAAAAAATACACAAGCAAATAGTTTTGACTAATATTTCATCTATATACTAATTTTCGGAACATGGCTTTATTAGATAGTTCAATATAATTTTACACTCGCGTCCCTCTTCAACTGAAAAAGCGTGGTAATTGCGCCTCTAATACACGAGCTAATTAGATAGTTCAATGCCCGTTTTTTCCCGTTTTCAGACATGCGCAGAAAGGATCACATGTGAAAATCCGAAATGTTGAATTTATTTTACTCGGGTAGTTACTGTTCGGACACAAATTGTGGTTTTCAGAATGAGTGATGACATATGGTCTTCACCCAAAATATTTTCTTCAGGGATATAGCTACATTTCTGTATATGCGGCTGTTTGTTATTCTTAAAGAACGCATAGTAACAAGCATTTATACGGGACTATACGTCCAACAAATAAAAAAAAATTACGACATTTTCTAAATGTAAACAAAAACTCTTACGCAGATCTTAAAGTGACACTTTCACATTAATAACATAGATGAACGCGGAGTTTGCTAACGATAACGAAACTGGCGGTACCATACCAACCGTTGTTGTTAATAATAAACAATAATAATAATAATAAACAACATTTATAAAGCGCAAAATATAAAGGTTTCGAAGCGCTATACATAAACATACCATACGACTTAAACAACAGCATACATTACAACTTACATTATCACAACTTACACAACACCTTAAAACTACAACATAAATGAAAACACAGCATTGCAAGCAATCATTTGAACAAGAAAGTTTTGAGCATTGTTTTGAATTGATCAGTTGATGCTGCGGAACGGATGGTGGAAGGGATCTTATTCCAGAGCTTCGGTGCTGCCACTGCGAAAGCCCGGTCGCCATAAGAAGATGTTTTGACAAGAGGACCAGGTTTTAAAGCGAGTTGGCTTGCAGAGCGAAGCGATCGATACGAGGAAAATGAGATGAGGTTACGGATGTAAGCAGGAGTATGTCCATGAACTGCTTTATAAGTTAAAAGTAATATCTTAAAGTGAATTCTGTCCTTGACGGTCAACCAGTGGAGATCATGAAGAGTAGGTGAGATGTGTTCGCGGCGTTTGGTACCTGTGATAAGACGAGCGGCTGAATTTTGAACTCTCTGTAGAGATGACAGGAGGTTGTTCCATATAAAAGCGAGTTGTTGCAGTCTAGATGAGAAGAAACAAATGCGTGGACAAGGCGCTCTGTAGATCCCCGATCTAAATACTTGCGAATACGACCGATCTTATATATGCCAAAAGATGCCCTCCGACATATATGGCGAACATGGTCTTTTAACTGCAATGTGTCATCAAGCAAAACGCCTAGGTCTTTGACAGAGCTTGTAGCAGATAATCGGAACCACCAATTTTGATTGTAGGTAACGCAGTATAGTCCGGAATTTGGAGTGGAAGTAAATGACTTCAGTTTTTGAGTCATTTAACATGAGTTTATTTGTGATTGCCCAGGAGCGAACATCCGCAATACAAGATTCAAGTTTATTAACAGCTTCAGATTGGTGAGTTGATTCCATGGTCAGATACATTTGAGTGTCGTCGGCATAGATTTTATGGTTGATATTGCGATGAGCATTAATGACGTCACTCAGTGGTGCGCTATACATAATGAAATCAAACGGTCCTTTAACAGATCCTTGGGGAACACCCCAAGGCAGAGGGAAAATGTCAGAGATGGAATCTTCGATGACAATGGCTTGATTACGAATGTCCAGGTATGAAACACACCATTTCAAAACTGTACCACAAATGTCATACCTCCTTTGAAATCTTTCGAATAACATGGTGTGATTGATCGTATCAAAGGCAGAGGAATAGTCTAGTAATACAAGAACAGCTTCATGGCCTTTATCTAGCGCGAGTAACAATTCATTTGTAACACACAGTAGAGCAGTTTCTGTTGAGTGGAATTGTCTGTACGCAGATTGGCTTACAGAAAATAAATTGTGCTCTTGCATGTACTCTTTAATCTGAGCGGTCACGATCCTCTCCATGACTTTAAATATGAAAGGCAGATTGGCGACAGGTCTGTAGTTTTTTAACTCGTTTTGGGCCGAGTTTCGGTTTTTTTAGTAACGGCATAATGTGGGATAACTTGAAAGCAGTAGGCACTGTACCAGTTGAAAACGATAGGTTTATCATTTTGGTGATATGTCGAAGCAGTACGTCAAGACAGTTTTTGGCCAGCATAGTAGGTATTGAATCGAGCTGGCATGACTTAGTTGCACTCTCGTTGATAACTTTGCGAACAGTCTCCTCAGATACTTGCTTGAAATCAGTAAAACTGCTGATACATGATTCAGTTAAGGCGATAGTCAAAGGTGGGGTGGTTATGTTGTCGAGTTTCTCACATATCACTTTAATTTTGTCATGAAAAAATGAGCCGAATCGATTGGCAAGCTCCTTAGAAGATGTGTGATCAGGGAGGATGCGAGATGAATCCGCAGAGAACAATTTATTCACAATACGGAACAAGTTTTTGTCATCAGAGTTAGCAATCTCATTACGGTGGTAAACACACTTTGCCTGTTCAAGCATATCTTTATATGCTTTACACTTGTCCTTGTAAATTTGTCTGTCAATAAGCCAGACTTAAGCATTTTACGTTCCAGTCTCCGTTTAACATGGCGCACGCGATTCGGCGCACACGTAATGACGCAGACAAAGTGTGTACGCGTTTGTGGCGCAAACTGTACATCGTAAACGGGGCATGCAGTGAAAGCAGGCAGTCCGTACGGTTGCTCCGCGGTGCATACCGTACAGTACAATAAAATGTAACGAGAGCAAGACACAAACAAAACATTAATCATAAAGCCAAGACCTTTATTTTAATAAAGAAACTGGGAGCAAGGCGCAAACCGTATCCAGGATAACATATTTAACGTGACTGAAGTGGCTGAAGGAAAATACATTTGATGGAGTCACTCATGCAGTTGTAACCCCATGGCTGGTCATGAAGCTATATGGGCTGGTGGATCATGGTCGACCCCCCCCCCCCCCCCGCCACACACACCCCACCCATCCCCCACACACACCCCTTTCATTTTCTTTGTGCGACTTATTATACAGCGGTGCGGCTTACTGTATACGATGAGGTCTGAATCTTAATTTGAGGTGCTGCGGCTTATTCGCCGTGCGGCTTATATAGCACGTAAATTACGGGATTGTCACATCATACCCTAAGGTCTAAGCAGTCCCTTCCCCCGCACTTCCCTTACTTGATAATATGGATATAATAGTAAGGCGGCCTTACTAAGGCCACATGGGTATCTGGATAAACGGAACGTGCGGTATTGCCCCATCATACCCTAAAGCCAACTCCTCTTCCCCGCACTTCCCTTACTTGATAATCTGGATATAAGGGCACATGGGAATCTGGATAAACGGAACGTGTAGTATATTATCATGATTATTATAGAGTGTCTGGATTAGTAAGGGCACCAGTGGTATCTGGATTACGGGTTCACTATAAAACTTAGATAGTCTCAAATTACCTGGATATACTATGCGCAGCTCAGGTGTGCCACCTGTGATAACTGGATTTTAAGGGTGTATTGGGTAGTATCTCGGAAGGCCTTAATTAGAACACAACAAACATGACAAAGGGACTACATACGTTTAGGCCCTACATGCCTATTGGAGGAATAATGTATTTAAGTAAATAGGCCAAACAAAACCCGAATGGCACACATATCAACATTTTAAAGGAGGAAAACGGGGTGGCGAGGCAATAAAAGAATCGGGGGGGGGGGGGACATTTTAAAGCTAATTTTAAGTTACTTTTAGTTTTAATATTAAAATACAACTTTTGTATTATTTGGGGTACAAAATGGGTAGGGACATGAGCTGACAGGGGGTAACTGGGGGAGGGGATATTAAGGCAATCCAGATACTCTGAATATTTTAAGTATTCCTACACCTGAATAACCATTCAGGAGGTGTAACCATTCAGGTGTCCTTATTAATCCACGTAGGCCCTAATAGCCGCATACACAGTTATCACGGATTCACGGGTGCCCTTAATATTCGCTTCAAGATAAACCACATAGTCCATGGAGGTCCTATATTGGATCACTAATACACAATCTTGATTATTAAAGTACATGGGTGGTACCTGAATAATCAACGGCACCATGTGTTATACATGCATGGCATACATGGATTTATTAAGGGCACATGGTATATATGGATTATTAAGGGCACTGTGGTACCAATGTCAGTATTAACCCTAACCCCCCAGATACTACTTAATACTATCGGTAGTATTTTTTAGTACCTAGTTCTTTAGCAGCATTGTAACAGTGCTGATAGTATTCTGTAGTACCTAGTTCTTTAGTGCAGTATGGAGTAATAGTATTTTGTAACATTTAGTTCTTTAGGTAAGTTAGGTTTGTAATAGCACCTGGGTACTGGCACATTTCAGTATGGTTTTATTTTCTATAGGGGGTGTCTTGTTTTTGTTTTGTTTTTATGTTTTTGTTTGTATTAATCATCAAGGATGAAAACCAAAGATGACACAATTTACTCTAAGCAAATCAGTTCTTGAACAAAGGTGGAATGTTACAACCGTTGTCCCATTTGAACTGAATAGCTATATAGTTTAACGATCTTGTTTTTGTTTTGTTTGTAATCATCAAGGATGAAAACCAAAACATTGGTTATCCCCCAATGATGACACAGTTTACTCTAAGCGTTTCAGTTCTTGAACAAAGGTGGAATGTATAAACCTTTGTCCCATTTGAACTGAATGGCTATTTGTTTTTGAGTGGGGGTTATTATTTATTTATTTTATTTGTTTATTTTTTTTCAAAACAAGTTCCAAAAGTAAATTTGCTAAAAAAAGTTCCAATTGCAAAAAAGTTTTAAAAGTACTGTAAAATTGCAACAAAAAAATCAAATAAGTTTCATAAAATTGCAAATACGTGCCAAAAAAAGTAGAATAAAGTCAAATTGTATGTTTCAAAAACTTTCCAAAAAGTAAAATTGTAAACAAAATTTTAAAAAATCCAAAAAGGAAAACGGCAAAATAATTCCAAAAAAGTTAAATTGAAAAATAGTTCCAAAAAGTACAATAAAGTTCCAAATAGTTTAATTGCCAAAAAAGTTCCAAAAGTTAAAAAAAAATGAATTTCAAAAAACAAAAACAAAATCCACGTGGGTCCTCAGCATGACCTGAAACATAAGAAAGAAGAAAAAGCAGTGTAAGTGGCATGTAAAATTTTGATTGAAACATTGACATACAATTATTGGACATTCTAACATATTTAAATAGAATATAGAACTTTATTATAGCCGGAGGAAATTTAAAAATATTGAGTTGTGGATGGCGAGCATATTCAGGGGAAGAACTTGGCGGACCCCAGGCAATGCCATGAACTTATGTTTATCTACTCAGTACTCCATCCACTCTTCCCACGGTTGTGTTTAGTGTTAGTGTTTGTGTTAGTGTTAGAGCCAGTGCCGCCTTGGTGAGGCTGGTTGGTTGAAGGAATGCTACCAGTACCAAACCAAATAGCACACGAATCAACCATCATTGCACTGACACTAATATATAGCTTTTGCTGTGTTTTTATAGTCACCGGATTTCTTGAATCTACAATCAATGGTGTCAAAACACATTATTCAATGCGCTCTCAACTAAATGGGCTGGAAAGTTAATGGGTTTAAATATCATGTGCTACTTCCTTAAATATACAATCAATGGTGTCAAATGTCTTGTTTATATAATAGAGATAGGTGAACATATCTGGTATTCTTTTTCTCAGTGCTTAAGCGCTGCCACTGTCATCGTCATCAACTGGGATGTTAACCCGTGCATGGAATCTGTAAAGTTAAAATAACCAAAAGGATGATAAGAAATGAAGTCAACTGTAATCATAAAAGCTGCGCATAAAATATAGTTATTAGAGGAAATTTAAATCTAAAATCTCTTGTTGCAAGTACCGTAATCTGCAACAAATAGGCTGCACACAAAATATAGTGTAATTAAAAGTTTTGCTTACCTTGCAAAGCAGAAGCCTGGGCAAAGATGAACCCCACATGTTGGACAGCCATAGACAGTCTTGACTGGGATTCCACTGGCAGTTCTCTTCTTGTCGGCGCCACATAGTTTGCACCCCTTTGCATAATCGGCCCTCATGTGTGTGCTGGTGTGAAGACCGTTGAAATTTGCCAGTGAAACCGGTGCTGTCCTTGCCTGTCTCTTGTTTTTCATGCCATGTTTGTAGCCATCAATGAGTTGTGTGGCCACATCCATGCAAAACTTGGAGTGCGTCAGTGGGGGGTTG
Organism: Ophiura sarsii; assembly: GCA_035610835.1. NCBI lineage: Eukaryota > Metazoa > Echinodermata > Ophiuroidea > Amphilepidida > Ophiuridae > Ophiura > Ophiura sarsii. The sequence goes on along the minus strand of CM069459.1, from coordinate 1,042,315 downwards.
GCTCCATAATGGCTTTTGTAGCAGATCCAGGCGTTGACACGGGCTATATCAATCAGGAAATACAGGACTTGCTTCCACCATTCTTGGGACTTGCGGTTGCAGCTGTGGTAAGCACGTAGTTGATCAGCCCTGTCAACGCCTCCCATGAACTGGCAATAGTCGATGACTGCGGGTGGAGCTTGAACCTGGTGTGGCTGCCTTTGCTGGTTTGCTTCTCCCTCAGCGACAAAACTCCGAGTGACGAATTGGGTCGCTCTTCTGTAGGCACTATGCGCCGATGAGAGAAGGCATAACAGAGAGGAGTCTTTCCACATGGTGTACGTGTATGACCCAAGCTGTCTAGCATAGAAAGTACCTCTGGGTGTCTTATTCAGCTCCGTGATAGCTTTCAGGTTGTGTCTGTTCTTGGTGGGCCGGAATGACATATCATCAGGAAGCCCGACGGAGTTGGATCGAATGGCTCCCGTCAGATATGTATTCCGGCAGAACGGGTTTCTCGCCAGTCCCAGGGATGTATAGAGTCTATCCATGAAAATGTGGTGAAACTGGTCGAGATGTGTAGAGGCCACTCTGAAAGCAACATCTGAGTACTTGGTCGGCGTTTTGGATGGCACATGGATGGTGAAATTACACAAGTACCCATATGCTGCCTCTGCCATCGCGTAGACCTTGAAGCCAGCTCGCACAGGTTTGCTCGGCATGAAGAACTTTTTGCACCATGCCTTGAAGCCACGGTACGGGATCATGGCTTCATCGATGCTCAGCTCACACAAGCAGGTATACTGGGTTTGGCAGCACTCGAGGACCGTATCCCAAATTGTCTGGAAATAGAATTTAGGATGTGCCTTGATGTAGTTGTATTTGTCCTGCTTCTCCCGTGTTGTCCTTGATGGCATGTTCTTGGGATCTCTGCGGGGATTGCTGCAAGATAGGCAGGAGCTGATTACCTGGAACCGGTTCTTTGTCATTGTTGAGGCGATGAGTTCATTCCGGAATCCTGGATGGTCGGACCAGTAGTCGTCTTGGTCTGCGACGATGCAGAGTGCCATCACCAATCGGATGCCGAACCACGCTCGTATCTCTTCAATTGTTGCTGGGTCTTTGTTGCTCATCCCAAGCTTGATATTGGTCATGTTGGTGATGAATGTAAACAACGCAAGTGGGAACAACTTGAAGAAGTAGTCGACTGCATTTGGTAATCGATTAAACTTCGGTCCAGGTGGGTTGCTAGGTCTGTACCTGTGGACAGAGACACGCTTTAGCTGGCTTGTCCACCCTGTTGTTGCTGTGGTCGAGTCAGATGGACGGTCGGGATTGGCATCCGCTGCAGGGCGTACTGGTCGTCGCTTCTGCCTCTGGCGAGGGGTTTTCTTTCTCTGTCGCCTGTCATCTCCATCACCATCACCATTATCGTCATGAACGCCATCGTCATCACCATTACCATCATCATCGCCGTTATCATCGCCAGCGCCATAACCATCCGCGTCACCATCAGACCCATCAGCACTATCACCATCATCATCGCCAGCACCATCGTCATCAGCATCACCAGAACCACTATCGTCATCATCATCGCCAAGGCCAGCACCATCGTCACCGCCAGAACCACGGTTGTCATCATCATCATCGCCAGCGTCCCCGTCCTCACCAGCAGAGTCGTCACCATGACCGCCGTCACCATCATGTCCATAGAAATTGTCGTCCGCATAATGGTTGGAGATGAATTAATCAGCCTCAATTTCCTCCTCCGAGCTGGTGGAAACTATCGCCCGATATTTGGATCATGGTGGAAGGGATCCAATCTTGGAAGGATTTCCCGACTCTGATGGCCCAGCAACAGCAACATCTTCCTTCCTCTTTTCTTTTCCTCCTTTCTTTGATTTCTTAGCCTTCTTCGCTTTCTTTGGCCAACTCTCCGAATTATCACGCTTCCTCCTATTCGTATCACCACTCAAGACAGATCTCCGAAAAGTGTCTCCTTCTCCTTTGGACAGAGAAGCTTGAAGACGTTGACATTCCCGGCTTGTCATTTTTGTAGAGGGTTGAACTATTTTGTGAATATTAGAACTAGAGCTTGAAGCGATGTGTTTGGTTTAAATTTGCAGATAATATCAGCAAAAGAGAGAATGAGACTCCCGTTTTTCACTGCTTATATACCCTGTCCCCATCACCTGTTATGTAACTTACCTTGATCAGGTGCGAAAATGAACCAATCATATTTCTCAAATTTCCCGCCAGTGAAATATTATAATTTGTCTTGATTATGGCGGGAAAACGAACCAATGATATTCTTCAATTTTCCCGCCAATCACCTATGATGTTACTTACCTTGATCAGGTGCTAAAATGAACCAATAATATTTTTCAAATTTCCCGCCAGAAATAATTCAACAATTATGGCGGGAAAACGAACCAATGATAATAAAATAGTAAATCTTCATGCCAAAATGTGTCTATGATTTGGGCAGGAAAAGAAGAAGAACAAAATGAGAACCTACCCATTTAAAAGAAAAAGGTAAAGAAAAAGAAGAAAACATCTCCCTCAAAACAAAACAAAAAAATAAATAAAAAGGTACACAATAGCATTACAAAATAATTGAAAACTAAAAATAATAACTAAACAGGATATAAATGAAAAAAATCCCATCTCCCCCTAAAAATTTAAGAATAATAAAATAAAATAAAAAAGATACACAACGAAATAAATGGCATTACAAAAAAATTAAAATTAAAAAATAATAACAAAAAGGGATACCACCACCTTTAAATGAAAAAATGAAATAAAATACATCTCCCCTAAAAATTAGTACACAAAAACAGTTACAAATAATAAAATTATATCAAACACCTACCTTCCATATCATAGGAAGAAATACTACTAGAGTGCAACCAATTACCTATGTTTCCAAACTAATTGCCTGTGTTTCCAAACAAATTGCCTGTGTTTACATTCTATATAATTGCCCTTTCCAAATGTGGGTAAAGAACTAAATGTTACAGAATACTATCTCAGTCTATCTGCACCAAATGGGGTAAAGAACTAGGTACTACAAAATACTAACTGTCATAGTAATCCATAGTACTTAGTTCTTAGGCTCATTTCTGTTTAGTAGTAATAAATAGTATTTAGTGCTTTGAGCAACTAGACTTGTTAATTTATTTAGTAGCTGGAGACCTAAATACTACAAATTACTAATAGTAATTTGTAGTACTCAGGATCTTAGGGGTATTGCAGCTTTTGTGGGTTCGGGTTAAGAGCACCTAGGATACATGGAGTATCAACGACATACTCTTGCTGTTTTACAATACCCTCATCTGTATACGTTTTGATGTGACTAACCACCCACTATAATAGCTTCGGCACCTATATACCTGCGCTTTACATTATAAACTGGATATACCACGGGTACATTGGTATGGATATAATGCCGGCAAATGCGGTACCTTGGTTATTAAGGCCATCTGTGAGGGGGAGGGCCTAGGCCTATGGGCAACCGGTGTATTAAGAACACGTGGAGTACTTGGATTAGGAACATGGGTATCTGTATTATTTAAGAGCACATTGGGCCTAGGCGCATGGTGTATTAAGGGTACCATGTCATTATCAAGGGCACTTTAGGTACCTGCCCTGGGTACCTGAATAAGGACATACTCTTGATATTTATATAAACATTTATAACGCTTTGATATTACTCACCTCTGCCTATTTTGGTATGACTATTACTGCCCACTATCTTCGGCACCCGCGATTAATTCAAGTTACTTGAATGATACAGTAAGGCACCTGGGTATCTCGATATAGCGGCACACTGCAGTACCTGGATTATGTGGTATCCGGTGCCATTAAGGGCACCTGTGGTAACTGGATATGGGGTAGGGCTTAGGCCTATGGGGTCCCTGGATATAATGGCACAACGGGTACCTGCATTTCAGGTCACATGGGAGGCCTCCATAGGTATCTGGAAAGACAAAGGTAGGCCTACCTACTTTAAGGCACATGTATACCTGGATTATCAAAAGCACCTGCGATATTTGGATTATTTAGGGCCCGTCTGGATTATGAATACATGTAGGACATGTTCTTGATATTGTATCAAATTTGCTTATACGCTTTGTTTACTTACCTCCCCGTGAAATCTTCTAGCGGGTCCGCGCGAAGACGCGGATGCCCGCTAGTGTAAATTAATGTTTGCCTTGGTCTAAAAATACTCAACATATGAAGAGGTATTTTGCAAAAGGGCCTACATCCACTTTGGCTCTTATTGAGAAAAAGTCAAAAAACTGTTTCTAAATATTCAAGTTGAGCAATTGAAAAACTGAATGGATTATGAAAGAGGTACTAATTGAAATTGATATAAATTTTAAATGTGCTAGTTTTAATTTTTTTAAATCATGTTTACATTTTTTGAAAATTTGGATGTAGGCCCTTTTGCAACAAAACTCCATCTGTTTGTACATAAAGAAAAAATACCACACACAAAAAATCATTTATTTTATTCATTGAAAATAAATAAGTTTGATATTGAAATGTATAGGTCACAATCATATGTTTCAAGGAAATAAAGTCATTTTTTTCCAAAAAGACCTACATCTCATTGTAAACAGCCATTGAAGTTGTTGTTTTGTTGCAAAAGGGCCTGTATCCCGATATAATTCTGGATACAGGCCCTTTTGCAACAAAACAGCAATTTCAATGGCTGTTTACAATGAGATGTAGGTCTTTTTGAAAAAAATGACTTTGTTCCCTTGAAACATATGATTTTTCCCTATACATTTCTATATCAAACTCATTTTTTGAAAAAATGCACCATAGCCCTTTTGCAAAATACCTCTTCATATACAATAAATGAAATGTTTATCCTGGGTGCAGGTGTGTTTAGCTCAAATTAAAAACTGAAGAAGGCACAAGTTGAATTTTAACTTTACAAATCAAAAAACTTTGAGCTCTAGCCAATGATAGATAGAATTCAAACAGACAATGTTTGACCATATAATGATTTACATAATTTACATAATTTTAATGGTTAATTTATTATTTGTAACAGAGTGCAAACAATAAAAATTGGGATTAATACTTGTGATTAAATCAAGTTATTCAATGTATGTGCCCGTGTCTGTGCTTGTTGAGTAAAGTTTATTATGTTCACTATACTTTGTTCAGTATAGGCAAGACTTGTGAATTAATCCACACACAAAATTAATTATACCTGTGGCGTGAATATTTTAATGTTAGCATGCAGCTGGATTATTATAAACAACTGCTCAATGCATGATGCACAATTACGACCATATTAATAGATTAGTTAACAAGAAGGATTATTTTTGTGCGGAAAAAGACAATAACAATTTTTGTCTTTTGGGTACTGAACAAACTATAGGGTATTTAAATAAAAATCCTTTTGATCATCAGTTTGGGATGATGTCACTGTATACCTTGCCTGCCAATGCCATTTGACTTGGGTAGGGTGCAATGTTATTCTGCAATCACTTACAAAACTTTGGGGTTAGTTACCTATGTAATACCGTCATAAATTTCAGACATTTTCGGTGAAAAATCAAGTATTAAATGAAAGGTGACAAAAATAAACCAAACAAAAACAAAATTGTCCAACTGACCAACCCTACTTAGAAAGGTCCATCCTCATTTTCTCAACTTCTTATGTTGTTTTGGCAGATGAACCTTACCAACACTGGTTGGTTTCGATATGATGGGTCAAAAATGTCATTAAAACTTTCTCAAAATTTGTCAAATAATCTCTTTATTTTTGGTGGACAAAAGTTACCCATCAAGGGTCATCCCCATTCTACGGTAATGATAATAATAATAATAATAATAATAATAATACCAAGCGCTTATATAGCGCCCTTAGCCCAAAGGGGCCTCAAGGCGCTTAACAACATATTATGATAGCATATAACACAATAAACACAAACAATATATATATATATATACTTCTAGCCCTTTTCCATTGTCATGTTATCCATTGTATTCCTTTTGTTTCCATCTTACTGCAGAGCCTGTTATATCTGGTAACTGGCCACTTGAAAAATAACGGTCTCGGCAGAGGCTGTTATCTTTCAAGTGGAAAAATAACAGGCTGTGCGATGAAGTGTGATGGAAGAAATCAGTGGTCAATATAGAAACACCAAAAAGGTTATTACAAGTGATGCATTGCCAAGTACATAATTCAACTATGTTAACAAAAGAATTAGAATGAATAATGAAAAGAAAAAGCTTAGAGATTGTCAATCAATATCATAAATGTGTTACAAATAGAGCGCCATTGAATTCCATGTGAAGGGGTGTAGGGAATCTTTCTCATAACAGTGTTAAAAGCCACTTCAAATGATCATAGTTTCTCATAGTGCTGGCTTTGTTGCAATTTGAAGTTTTTTTGTCAATCTAAAGATAAACAAAGTTGACCATTAATATGCCAGAAAGTGAGAAGGGAGGCTTTTTAAAAAAGAAATAAGCTACATTTTTAATTGGCTTTACACAAAGAAATGTGACCCTATTTTACACTTTACAATTTACATGATATAGTGATAAAAGTAAAATTGCTACAATTATACACATAAGTTTCACTCCAGCTCAAAGTTTATGTATCATAATCTTTATATAAATATGCATATAAATGGTTTGAATTCCTTTTTAACAAAAAAAACAATGACATTTGTCATATATCTTAACACTTTCCAAGCGGCACATGTCTGCAGACGACATTCCAAAATTTCACAAAATGTTTCAAAATTTCAAAATTATTGAACTTAATTACCATATTTGGAATCACCATGAGAAATGCTTTAAAATAAGTACAAACTTGTCTAGTATTGGTTCAGAAATCCTTGAGATTGATCTTGAAAGTTGGGAAAAGTTTCTGAAAATTCTGTTTTGTATAAAATGTTGGCAAAACCAATAGCCGTGTGGAAAGTGTTAATATTCCGTCTCTCTTACATATCTTACTGATATCTCAGAGACAAAATTATTTGTTTTGAATCTGTGTACTAAATAATATGCTGTTATTGGGCCAAACAAAAATAATAACTAGTTTCTCGTCCTAACTCTCGGGAAAAGGGACTAAACGGCATATCTATATATCTATACCAAGATGTGAGCTTCATAAATATTTTATCCAAGCAATTATGGAAAAATAAAGAAAAAGAACATTACAGAATCCCAGAAAAAATGTTTGAGGGGGTGAGAAACTACTTTATTTATTTCTAATTGACCTTATGTTTCCATTTGACATACAAAATTAGACAAATAAAATCAATATCAAAAATATATTGTTTATACATTTTGAACAATTTTTGGTGACAGATTTCCACTGTTCTTGAATTTCAATAATATTCTTTGATATTTAGGCCAAATAAAAATTTTAAAAAATGTTGTGTCCCCGCCCGATTCCTTTTTAGATGCCGTAAAGATTTATTTTTATTTCAAAAAACAAAGAAGGTTTTTTTGGTGTGTTTTTTCTTCAATCTTATCCCAGCATCAATAGCTACTGATCTGTATTGAATTTGATACTCAAAAGTGAAAAACATGGTGCTAAACACTATTAAAACAATTTAAATATGTATCATAATTAACAATAACATAGTGCTAACGCTATTACAAGAATGTAAAAATAGAAAAAATTGAAAATTGAAAAATAGAAAGAAGAAAAAAACCTCTTCCTCCTTTTTTGAACAAAAAAATCGGACGTAAAACATGTTTTTTTATTTTTTTGGCCTTAAATCAAAAGTAATAGCACCCATAATCATGTATTGGGTGTTCTTTTTGATGCTCTTATTTATTTAAAACTAAAATTACAATTATTGAAGACACCTCATGGTGGTAAGACTTAATTGGCAGGTGTGAGGCAGGGTTCTTGACATTGCTGCTGCTGTCAGGTATGCTGGAAGAAGTAGATGGGTGATTGTCTGTAGGTTCTTGAAGTTTGATTTTTTTTTTGGCTGGAGGGGCATTACCTTTAAAATTACAAAGAACCAAATAACAGCCGTCAGTATGCTTTAATACCATGGTTGAATGCTTTAATAATATTATACAAATCACATTGGATGTAATCAAGTTAAATAAGTCATCACGCTTCAATGACTTAGAAGAGGGCGTAATATTATGGTGGAGGGGGGCTGGAAGATTGGGTCGGGCAGAAAGTTTTTTTCTCCATTTATAATGGTTTCCTTTATTTTGAGTTTGATGGGCATTTTTTCCCCTTCTCATCAGTGGGTCAAGGTGTTTTTTCCTTGATAGTGGGTCAAAGTTATTTTAAATTTTCATTTTTAAACATATTTCATCACCTTCGACTTACCTTTATTTCCTTGCAACACTGTACTCATAGTCATCCACAACATTGCTTCTAGGGCCGCTGATTTCCTTAAATGGTGGGTTTTGAAGACACTGTCTGGTGGTAGTGTAAAGACTCTCATGCCTTCCCAACGAAATGGATCATTCACATCATAAGTAAACGAAAATGAGCGTTTCCATGAGCTGACATGGGCTAGATGATCCTAGAGTCTAGTGATGCCCACAGTTTCTCCTCCTGGTCAAGGGTAACCGGCTTGGATTGTTTCAATGGTTTGTTTATGTCATCTGCAGCCTTTCTTTTCATTTCCGAGTCTAAAAGTCAGTTGCACGTCTTTGAATTCCTTTTCGATCAACAATTTGTGGAAAACAGTGTTCATTTCCATGTACTTGTGACGGCTGGTGACCAACTGGTATCATGTTTTCCCTAGATATTCTCCATTCTCCTTCCTATCTAATACTAGCACTCATCTACAGGTATGACTGAACAAAATGACCGTATGGGGTTGTCCATGAAACTCAGAGTAGCGATAATATTCCGGAAGGTCTATACCTCTGAATTTTTATACGTTTATACGTTCTACCGTTTACGGTATTGAGCACTTTGTTCAATGGCTAGTCTAACCAGAAACGGTTGTCAATACTTATTACGCTCCTGATTTATCAGTTGAGCACCTTTTGATTATCTTTTGATATCTTAATGTGTATAGATCTCCTTTGGAATATATTTGTTGCTCTGATCGTTGGTTTTAACACCATTGATTGTGTATTCTCATTTTCAATGGGTCAAAGGCCTCCGATCAGAGAGACATCTTTCGCCTGATGATTGGACAAAATGACCGTATGGGATTGTCCATGAAACTCAGAGTAGCGATAATATTCCGGAAGGTCTATACCTCTGAATTTTTATACGCTCTACCGTTTACGGTATTGAGCACTTTGTTCAATGGCTAGTCTAACCAGAAACGTTTGTCAATACATATTATGCTCCTGATTTATCAGTTGAGCACTTTTTGATTATCTTTTGATATCTTAATGTGTATAGATCTCCTTTGGAATATATTTGTTGCTCTGATCGTTGGTTTTAACACCATTGATTGTGTATTCTCATTTTCAATGGGTCAAAGGCCTCCGATCAGAGAGACATCTTTCGCCTGATGATTGGACAAAATGACCGTATGGGATTGTCCATGAAACTCAGAGTAGCGATAATATTCCGGAAGGTCTATACCTCTGATTTTTTTTTTATATATAAGTATATGCAAAACAGCATCTACATGCACATTCATTATTTAAATAGTCTTCACATACTGTAAAACAACTTAATTTCGCCAATTATAATATTTACTAGGCGGTCACCCGGGGTTTGTCGGTTCTCGGGTTTGGGCGGTCACCCGGAGTTTGTCGGTTCTCGGGTTTGGTGGTTTGTAGAATGCATGCATAAAGCCCGATCGGACAAACTTTGAAAATTCGACCCTTAGACGACCTTTGACCCCGGACGACCCAAGAAAAGCAAAGCCATTTTATTTTTTTCCACGCTCGACTCGTATTCAGGCTTCCCGTCACCGAGTTTAAGCCTGATCGGACAAACTTTGAAAATTCGACCCCTAGACGACCTTTGACCCCGGAAGACCCGACAAACGCTAACCCGTTTTATTTTTGCCACGCTCGCCTCGCATCGAGCATTGTGATCACCGAGTTTAAGCACGATCCGACCAACTTCAAAAAGTTGACCCCTAGATGACCTTTGACCTCGTATGCTCTATTTTTTCCACGCTCGACTCGCATTCGGGCTTCCCGTCCCCAAGTTTAAGCCCGATCGGACAAACTTTGAAAATTCGACCCTTAGACGACCTTTGACCCCTGACGACCCAAGAAAAGCAAAGCCGTTTTATTTTGTCCACGCTCGACTCGTATTCGGGCTTCCCGTCACCGAGTTTAAGCACGATCCGACCAACTTCAAAAAGTTGACCCCTAGATGACCTTTGACCTCGTATGCTCTATTTTTTCCACGCTCGACTCGCATTCGGGCTTCCCGTCCCCGAGTTTAAGCCCGATCGGACAAACTTTGAAAATTCGACCCTTAGACGACCTTTGACCCCGGACGACCCAAGAAAAGCAAAGCCGTTCTATTTTTTCCACGCTCGACTCGTACTCGGGCTTCCCGTCACCGAGTTTAAGCCCGATCGGACAAACTTTGAAAATTCGACCCCTAGACGACCTTTGACCCCGGAAGACCCGACAAACGCCAACCCGTTTTATTTTTGCCACGCTCGCCTCGCATCGAGCATCGCGATCACCGAGTTTAAGCACGATCCGACCAACTTCAAAAAGTTGACCCCTAGATGACCTTTGACCTCGTACGCTCTAGCGAATGCAAACTTGCTCTTGCGGGGACCGAGCTGCACCCACCCACCGAGTTTGAACGCCGCCCGACCCCGGGAAGGCGACGAAAAAGCGCGCACAGACAAACAGACAAACAAACAGACAGAGAGTAGCGTATTATAATATAGATAATGGTTATATATTATAGGACGTTGATACAAATTATTGAAATTAAATTGCTGCAAAATGTTGACTAAATGCTAGTTCGCTAGATAAAGTTGCCGAGAAATTAAACTGTTTTACGGTATTATCATTTGATTTGTGTCATTTTCATTTATATTGTCTGGTTTTGATGATGGTGAGTGATCGGTGATTCTCACAAGATCCGTCCCTTATCTGCAATGTCATTATTCACTCTATTAAACGGCTTCCCTTATGACCTTGGTAGAGATAAAATGCATCTTTTGTGGGTATATTTTGAGATCGAACAGCAGCATGTTGATGCACATATCATCAATATTAAAGGTCCACCGATATGCATCGTTTATTACATATCAAAATAAAGACAAAATCACAAGGATTTCGAAAATAAACATTTTATGAGCGATCCATTAAAGGGAAAGAAGACATTTACAAAAACCATAAATGCGCCCAAAATCAGTATTAAAAACGATCTTCGTATTTTGAAAAAACCCGCTCTACCAGGCAACACAGAGGATAAATCATAGTTAGCCAACAATGCACTGTAACATTGTGACAAACCTAGGGTCTAATATATCTTCACACACTCTTTACAATATTAGCCCTTTCTCATCATCATGCCTCGCTGAACAATTGAATGACCGCGCGAACTTTAAACATGTATCCATGCTGTGTGCATTCAAAACCATACAATCACAAGTGGATTAGCCGTATTATCACATTCAGTGAATGAATAGATCGAGGTCATGATACTGTTTGTAAGGCAACCTGTACAACTTGATACACATGTTATTTTGAGGCCATATTTTTAGACCGTGGTGCATTGTTTGCTGACTACAAATTCTCCTCTTAGACAACACGGAAACTGTGACGTCAGTCCGGGAATCTGACCGTATTGACACTTCAGTTCCTCCCGGAGTGACGTCACCAGCGAAGTCGCCCAAACCACTTCATGGTTCATTGCGTTTCCGGCGAAGGGCTTGGATTTGGTATACGGCCGAACGTATTTTATCTTTTTTAAATATATTTATTCACATTTTATAAAAAATAACATGTGAAACGTTCTAACTAATATATTGTACAACTTTTAAAAATAAGTTTCATGAGCACGTCGCTGGACCTTTAAGCAGACTATGTTGATGTTTCTTGGCGTTTTTCTTGATTGATTTCAAGTTTGGCAATTAACCCTGCAGAAAGTGCAATTCGGTGAATTTCCATCCTTTTTTTCAAAATTTCAAGAAAGCAACCACATAGGAGGTATGACCAGGTCAAACACAGGTGAAGGCATCAATTCAATTGTGTTATTCTTACAGACCAGTCAGCGGTTTGGTAAAGATGGTAAAGATGATGAAAGTTCGACAACTAATGATGCACTCTGCTTTTGACGGACTGAATGCCGTCATCATTCATTTCTCCAACTACACTGTGAGAGATCCATTACAGTTGAAAACAGTATGTGAATGAACGTTCTGTCAGTTGAAAGGGTTCTTGAGGCCGGTTTACTCAGTGCATGATTTGGTACAGATAAGCTGATTGCGAGTTGCTTGTCTCATTTCTGAAAATAAATAACAAAACAAGAAATTTGATGGAATAAGCCGAGGTCTTTTTTGTCTGGATGCCCTTACTTTTAGGTGAGAAAAAAAACCCTGTTCTATGTGCCCAATCGACCCATTAATTAGAAATCGGTGAAAAAATGTTCACGTGCATATGAAATTTTGTTTACAGATTTTTAAAATGTTCATGTCATTTTCATTTTAAGGGGATAAAAGTTTTAAAAAAACTCCACAAAAATAAGGTTTCTTTTTTTTGTCACCTGTAAAAAAGATCGAGTAGCATAACCCTAACTTTGCTAAATCCAACAAGAAGCACTACGCCGGTTGTTGACCCCGTCCCCACTCCCCCAGTTGCGCAGTCACGCAATGGTCGACCAGGGAGGTCGACATAGGCTCTGAACATTTAATTTTTTGGAGCGTGACCCCCTTGCATGATACATGATCTGCTGGACTCTGGCCACGGCGGACTGGGTTCGATTCCCGGGGCGGCACACACCATTTGTTACTGTCCTCATTCGTCCCATGTCTCCCCGCGTTAGCTTTATTGCAACATGACAATGCCGTGGCGTACATGTATGGCGTATCGTTGGTGAAAAAATGTGTTCCAAAATTCTCCGCATTTCACATCAAATTTCCTACATGCCACAGTAAAACCAAATACACAATAACGTCCATCGTGCTCGAATCAACACTCGTTGAGTAATAGATATGTGATAATTTTACTTTTAAGTGGATTTGCAGAGCAAGTTTAGTTGTTCATTTCACTTCATGGGGCCGCCATTTGTTTACATTGCATTCTCGCGGAAACACGAAAATGGTTGACGATCTATAACGCAAGATTTCAATTCGGCAGTGTTGCAAGCCCGTGTATTTTTCTCCGCCCGATGCCATAACAAATCTGACCTACCCCGTATTCACTATGCGCCACCCCCTCAATCAGGTAGCCATAAAACTATCAGACTACGACTTTGACGTTTACCGCCGATTGCGTAAATCATTGGAAATCAATTAAATAATCAGCTAATAGTTGTTCATATAATTATGCATATTTTGTGTTATTTACTTAATTATTAGCTAATTAGTTAGTTAATATATCATTTAAATTGCAGCTAGGCCAACTCTCTCCCCGAACTCTCTCTCAGTACTTTGGTGCTACATTGGGGCATTTGTTTGTTACTAACTAATTAGCTAATTAATTAAATAAATAACACAAAATATTCATAATTATATGAATAACTAAGTAATTAGCTGATTATTTAATTAATAAGCAATCGGCGGTAAAATTCGAAGCCGTAGTCTAATCCCGAACCGTCTCATGACTACCTGATTGAAGGGGATTGCCAGACCCCAAACATGCTAAAGTCCCGTTGGGCAACTTTACAGCTACATTATTTTGTTCTCACTAGTCCATACTAGTACTACATGTATATAGTAAATATAATGACTGGAAGGAAAGGAACATTGAAGGAACATGGCAATGTATGTACCAAATTTATTGAATTTTTTCCACTTTTTATATTTATTCCACAGAGGAAAGATAATTATCATTATATTAATTATCATTATCATTATCTCATAACCCCCCTTTGCATCCACCTCATTCTTGGTTAGAACTTAGACGGGAGAGATAATTATATCATATCAACATTAAATCATTATTTGTAAATTAGTAGTTAATATTAATGCACTATCCTATACCAGGAATTATAAATAATATTGTAATTTATTAGACGGGAACTTGAACCAAAGAACATACCCAGATACCTTTCAACATGTTAAATTAGCATAGGAAATAAAACATTTAAAACTTAACCCCGGGAAAGGCCTCTTCAAAATAGTATAAATAACATATTAAAACCGGTCGCCCGATTGCACATGTTCATATCGCCCTGACATGCCTGAACACTGTAAAAAATGTCCTTGGACAGAAATATTACTTGGATTGTACAAGTTGATCAACACGGCGGTGCATACCTGCTGAGAGGAGCAGCTGAGAGGGGGAGAAAAGGCGAGAGTGAGTCCCACCAACGGTGTTAAGAGAACCCACCTTTCCATTTGCATTCAATTCTCATCCAGATTGTCTTCCGTTTCAGCTAAGGTCAATCTTTTTCATTATTATAGAGGCTCCTATTATAATAGTGTTCAAGAATTTTGAGTGGGATATATTAAGTTAATCTTTAATTTAACCTGTTGGCTTCTATTTTGGCCTATAATAATACAATCACAGAGAGTCACTGCCGGTGTGAGTATTATTCATAGAAAACAGAATTTTTAACGGCATTGACAATTTTTACGTTCAACATAGGCCTATAGTAATTTAAGGAGCGATGTTGTGGAAGTGTAATTTAAACATTTTCAAAGGGATGCGGGAAAGGGGAGCGATAAAAATGATCGATATTTGAATCATGCACTCGCAAAGGGGTGCGGCTACCAAGTGTGCGTTGCAGATTTCTGCCCTATGTCAAGATATTACAACTCAAAAGAGTTGAGAGAAAGAGGAGCGATGTTGTGGATGTGTAAAGGAAGCATTTTCAATGGGGTGCGGGAAAGGGGGACGATATAAATTATGTTTAAATCATGCATTTTCAAAGGGGTGCGGGTACTAAAGTGTGGGTTGCACTCTTGCCTACGTCAAAATATCTTTCATCATCAAAATCAATGAAATTAGAACCGTTTGTTTCTGTCATGTTTAATAAAAGGGTACAGTATGTACCCTTTTATCAGAATTTAAGATCATGACTATTGGACTTATTTAACTGAAGTTACACTCTATTGTGATTTCACCATTTTGGAAACAAAATGTGTGTGTAAACAGCTTGTCTGAAAGAAAATATACATTCTCTTAATCTCTTCTCTGCTAATATCTTTGGTTCCTTTCTATTTTTGGTTCAATTATTACTAATTCTTCATAAAAATAAATCGTCACGCATGAGTGACCCCAAGTTTTGTTACTATATGAGCTAGTTTTGAGTCAGGTAAAGACGTGGTCATGGGTAATTAAAGTAGCTTAGCCTTCTTTTTCATATTGGGGATGCAATTTCCTACAAACTTGGTAAAAATGATATAGTCC